>JAEIFU010001658.1:0-61848 GCA_018904235.1 Lordiphosa stackelbergi | reverse complement strand
AGCGAAAAACTGTATTAACAGTACATGGAAAAATTATTTTGCAATCAAAAGAGTACCCATAAGCTCCAAATGGAAGTTATTTCTTGCGGTATGCCGTTCCACACAATCTTATGCAGCATCTGGGGTTTATCATTTTGAAGAGGTAAACAAACTTCAGCGATACTTTGTTTAAAAGGATTCTAGGCTGCCCGGACAATACCCCTAACTACGCATTGGCGATCGAACTTGGCATGGAAGACAACCACTTTTTCACACTCATGACCCACTTAAACTATATAAAGGGAAAACCTTATTTGATTACCAAGAAAATAGATTACCACGAAAGCTTTCCACGTACATCATCAAAAAAGAACGTTTTCTGGGCAAAGTGGTTAAACTTTCTAATAAAGCCCGCGATTTTAGAATGGCAATTGGAAACTAAAGAGTCATGGAACTTTGGGTGTAATGAACTGGTAAACCGATTAAAAGCTGAGGCAATCCGAGTATCTGACCGCAGCCGCAACTACGCGTCGCATCTATAAATTTCTGGATTATAACAATGGAACCACTTATATTGCAGATGACACAAAGGGACCTTTTGCACAATGTGCAATTTAAACGAAAAGGAGACATTTAGCCATTTTATTGGACGCTGCCCAGTTCTCAGAGAAGTCAGGGTGCAGTTTAGGGAAGACGTCTTGTGAGAATGAGATTGTAAATATATTAAATGGGGCAAACGGGGCTCAATTAATTAACTTTCTAAAAAATTCGTTAAGATACAGATCATTTCTTTTAAATAATTTTAATTAAATAAAAACTCATCCCATATCAAAAATTGTAAGAAAAAAACGCACTAATTATCTACAAACTTTTGCCGACCAGACGACTATTAAGTCATTGTTAGTAGTTCTTAATATACCCCCAATCAAACTGTAATTTTTTTCAAAACAATTTAAATAAAAGAACAAATACATACACATGCATACATATACTCTTGCTCTCCATTTAGTATTTTATCAGGATAACAATAGCATGATTGACACTTAACACTTCGTGCATGTGTGATGTAAAGAATTTCATTGTGCTCATTCAAAAGAAAGTCCAGCTCACCATTAATGCCTCTGCCCTTAGGCAAACTAAGGTTATTGTAGCTTTAACGTGCATCCACACGAAGGTTCTCACCGCCCATAAAGTAGATTTCTCAACATTTATGTGGTTCGTTTGGCATTGCCAGCAATGAGCCTACTTAATGGTACACTTGGCCTTTGATTTTGAATGTTAAATTAAATTGCTGAACATTTGCTGTATTGTGCATTATTTCTGTTGTCCAACGAAGTCTTTTGTAAGCCATCAGTTTTAAAGCTATCGCAACCAAACTTTGCACAAAGTCTTTTGGTACAAATACGCTGCACATTTGTCGGAATCGGCCAGATCGGATGACTATAGCGTATAGCTGTCATAGAAACGATCGGTTGAAAAACTAGTTTTAGTGAGAAAAACTTTTTTGTTTTCAATGCTATCGCTTTCAACCCTCGTATTTATAAGTTTTCTATGATTTCACATAATTTCACTGAGTTTTATCAACCACTGCTTATACTCTGGCTGATAAGGATGATGCTGGTGATAAGTCTGTTGCTCGACCTGATGTTTCCTCTGGTGAAACGGCTGCTTCTTCTGCTGCTACGGTTGCTACGGATAATGCAAATTGTCCTAAGGAAGCTGTACCTGATATCGAAGTTTCTGCTGCTGATCCATTAGCTGTTTCTGCATCCGCTTCTGATGTCAATGGTGGTGCTGTTCCTACCGTGCCTCCTGTTACTCGCGCTGCTTCATCTTTTAAATCTCCTGCATCTGCTCCTGCACCAGCATCTGCACTTTGGTCTGCCGTAGCTGCTAATGTTCCTGTTACCGCTCCTGCTAAACATGCTGCCGCTTCTACGCCTACCAATGCTCAACTCTCTTTCCGCCCTATTGAAGCAGTTGCTCCTCGTAAACATGTTTTTGTTTCCCGCCTTCGCCCTGATATCACTGAGAATGACTTAAAGAATTATTTGATCACCTCTACAGGATGCTCGGACATATCGGTTTATAAATATATCTTTTCGAAGCCTCGATCAATATCCTCTTTCAAACTTTACGTTCCATCTTCCCTTCTAAACCAAATTCTTCATCCTGATCTTTGGCCTGAATTCACTCTTGTTCGGGAATTTGAGCCTAAGCCAACTGCCACCATTCCTATGTCCTCAAAAAACTTAAGTCATCCCTTGTCATCAAATACCAGAACGTAAGGGGAATCAGAAGTAAACTCCAATCCCTTTACCTTAACAGTTTTGCTTTCGAGGTTGACATTTTAATGATGACTGAAACTTGGCTTCAATCTCATATATTAAATACTGAGATTCTGTGCGACTCTTATTGCATCTTTAGAGTTGACCGTCAAAATCGTAATGGTGGGGGTGTATTGATTGCTGTTAAGCAAAATCTTAATGCTTCCTTTTTCCGTGTTCCTAACACTGACGACATTGAATTTGTTTGTGTATCTGTGCACATCGGAGATTCTCGCATATTTTTAAGCTGTTCTTATGTGCCTCCGTCTTCTGATGAATCCACTTATCTTAAACATGCTTCTGCTATGGAGTACATTTCGAAATCCTGCCACGATTGTGACTTTCAATTCGTCGTGGGGGACTTTAAACTTCCCTTTGTTTCTTGGGTCTCATCCTCCGATTCTGAATTTTTTCACCCTTCATGCCAGCATAGTTTTTTGGACAGCATATTTGCCTTATCTCTGCTTCAAGCTAATTTCGTAATCGTATTATTAACTGATAGTCCATGTGCAACTCTATCTCGTACATTTCCTATTTCTTTGCCTGAAGATAGTTATCATCCAACCTTAGAGCTTCAATTGGATCTTCCAGACATACCCAAAGAAGTAAAGCCAACTAAAGCGCTACTTAGGCGTTGTTTTAGGAAAACAGATTTCAATCTTTTGAACAATTTGTTGCTTAATACTGATTGGTCATATCTTAATCAAGTTCATTGTGTTGAAGCTGCCACCAATCTGTTTTATTCTAAATTCTACGAGCTTTTTGATATCTCCATTCCTCAGGAAATTGTTCCATGGACTTGTGCAAGCCTTAGACACTGAAAAATGGTAAAGTCTCGTCTATGCAAAACTTACAAAAGTTCTGGAAAAGCAACGGACTTCCAAATCTACGTTAGGCAAAATTTCAAGCCCAAAATCGTATATGCTATAAAAATTATCTCTCTCGAGTACAGAGTAATTTTTGTACCGACCCAAAGAGCTTTTGCCAATTTGTTAATACCAAACGTCGTTCCCATACCTTACCTTCTTCCCTGTTCTATAAACACGAAAATGTCTCGTCTGATATTGATATTCTCTTCGCAAAGTTCTTTCAATCAACCTACCGGCCGATGCCAGCAATGGCTATTCTTATCCTATTTCCTCGTATGATTTCGTACGCAGCTCCACGATTTCTTTTTCTTCTGTCCTATATGGTTTACTTTCATTCAAAAACCTAACCTTTTTCCTGGCCCAAGTTAATTCATATCGGATTACTATAACATATAGCTGCCATAGGAACGATCGGTCGAAAAAGTAGTTCTAGTGAGAAAAACTTCTTTGTTTTCAAATATAGCGTGTTTATACTTTCCAGATATGAATGTTATCTGTTTCAACACATTTGAAGAATTTGATTAAAATCGAGAATATATTATAGCCATATAATAAACTGGCAGCATATATTATGCTCCAAGGGTATATAAACTTTGGTCGAGCCGAAGTTAGCTTTCCTCTATTTTTGAATTTGAATTTGTATATAGCACCAATTAGGACTTTTGGATAAGCGAAATATTCCATATCTGAATTATACTCGAATGCAAGACGAAGGAACGAAGCAGATGTAAATGCTCAATGTACTTGTCGGTCAATTGTGCTGCATGTTTTAACATCTGTTCAATTTTTGTTGTTGACTTCGAAAAGCTCGTGCCTCTTGTGACTGAGTAAAACGAAGTTGCTACAATTTGACACGCGTAAATTAATTTATTTCTTGTAATTGTTGATCTAACATATCGCAAGTGTGTTCCTACAATCGTTTGACGGCCCAAATCTCCACCCCTACGTTAGCTTATGGCTAAGCGTAGTGCAACAACAACTTCATATGTGCGTTCTCTCTACTCTTTCTCTCCAAGGGAAGGTTTTGTTGTTGTTAGCGAATGATTTAGTTGTACTTTTTCGCGCGTATAACCTTCACGCAAAGCTTATGGCTAACAACTTCATTTGTGTTATATGCCTACTACTCGCAATTGTGTTTGTGCACGGTTTTTTGAAGAATCAAAAGATTCTACTTTTTAGTCGGTCCCTCAATGGCCACAATGGCCGCCTTGTGCCTTCCAACAATGCCGAAGTCTCTCTGGTCACTCATCGCTCAGATGCACCTCATGCATTGCGAAATTGTCCGCGCTTCCAGCACTCCACATTTGGGTGTCAAGTAGAGCCAGCTATAGGATTGTCGTGACCTTCCCGCAGGTTGCAAATGGATTCGTTTAATTTTGAATTAAGTTGAGAAATGACACACTTTTCATGGAAATTATGTAATTTCCTTTCTTTTCATTAGGAAAGTTTGACATATTTTTTAGCACAATCTTATTCAAAACTTTTGAGCACTTACAAAGTCTCTCAATGAAGTGCAGTGTCCTTTATCCTATAGCACACACACACACACGCACACAGTTCATTATGCAAATGCAAGGTAAACTTTTAAGGCAATTCTACAATTGTCAATGTTTTTACAGGCTTACACACACACACACACACACACGCTCTGTCTAATGCATATTTGTGCAATTTGGCAATTTGATTGTCTTTTCTGATATTTGATCGAATTTCTATGTGTCCGTGTGAGTGCACTTTAAGGCTGATGTCCTTTGGCATTGTTTGCCAAGCAATTAATTTTTCTTCCTGTTTTTGTTTTAATTGAGGCCATAAAATGATTTTTTTTGGTCTTTTAGGGGGGAAATTAGTTGGAACTCTGTGGAAAAGTGCACTCTGCTTTGACCCTAAAAATGCAAGCAAATTGAATTTTTTTTCGACCATTGAATGAGAATCCTGTCGTCGGCAGCAGGCTCTGGCTCTGCCTCTGTGTATGCGTTGTGGGTTGTCATAAAGTGCATGTCGATAGCAGCAGCAGCCGCAGCAGCTGGCTTTGGCCTGTGCACTCAAATTGCTTAAACATACTGAACTTCTGTACACATGGGCCGCATTGTGGTGGTTTTTTTTTTTTTTTTTGTGCCCTCAGGTCTCCTGGCTTGACCCGCTTGGGATGCAGCAGCCTGGGACTGAAATGCCATAAACAAGTTGCATATTGTTGTGGGCACAGCTGCAGCATGTTTGTGTACGGCCATGTGTGTGTCCGGTTTGCTGCTTCAAAAGAAATCACAAAAAAAAATCTTGTCTTGAGTTTTACCTGGTTGCCGGAATTAGCATTTTGGAAGGGACTTTAACTTTTGTTTTGCTTTGTGAACAAATTATAATCGATCTTGCAATGTGAACAAAGGTTTAGAGGGTATAAGAAGTCGGTCACACAGGTCATTAAACATTACATTACTAACATTAAATATCTGTACGACCTGGAACCAACTCAAAAGTCTGGGATTAGGCAAACCAAAGAGCCATCAGTTCAAACTGATATTAATGTAGACGATCTCAACAGATAATTCATAGAAGTCTCTATAAATTCGTACCTAAATCAAGCACCTGACACTGACAACGACTGTGATAATAGTTTCAGTTTTTCGTGTGTAACTGAATATGGGCACAGCCTTAAGATTCTTAAGATTAAATCAAATGCTACTGGTTTGGATGAAATAAATCCAAAATTTTTTAAAATAATAAGGGTGCAAGTGATTTTGATTCTGATTTTAATTTCGGTGTGACCAGATAACCTAAAGAAAATTAAAAAAAAAATACTGACACACAAAATCAAAATCAAATCACTTTGCCGGAACGACCCAAAATTAGTGTTAATTGTTATAAAAAGAAAAAATAAATTTATAAATTCCCGAAAATGCCAAAGACAAGTGGTAAGACAATCAAAAATAGTGGCCAGAAAGTGTCCACAATAGCAGAATATTCAAAAACTGCCCATTCTTACAAGGAGTGCGTCAGTGCGTCGTATTTGGATGACTTACATGCAGTGCATCTAAGCTAACACCACAGTTACTGACACCATTTCGGTCAAGTTCCTCTGTGCTTTCATCAAATTCAAGAAAAATCGTATCGTAGCTATCGCATCCGCATAGAGCATTGCTTTGGGTTGTTAAAGGAGCGCTTTGGCAGGAGCTTAAAATAATGATTAAGGATGATTATACACTTGAGGAAGCTGGTTCATGGATGTTTGTGTCGCTATTTTACATAACATTATCATGCAAAATAGCTGTGATGACAATTTTCACATTGAATCAAACTAAATATGCTGAGAATAACAGAATCTGATGCTGACGCCGGTCAAAGAACCTCATCAAATGACGGCAAAGAAAAACGCAAACTAATATGTCGCTTGATGAGCATTGAATAAACGACACGGGAATGTAATTTTTCTGAGGTCGGTTTCTGCGAGAAAATTATATTGAATTATGATCAAATAATAAGAACAAATAAAATTTATTGAAGATTACCTCGAGCAACTCAGGAGAGTCTTTAATTAGCTCCAGTATCAGTTCCAAAATTTTTGGGTTTTTGGCTGCTACCACTTCATAATATAGCTGTTTTTTCGCCTAAACCCCTGAAATATGTTAAACAATCATAAACGTAGGATTTAAGATAAATTAGTGGCAACACACACACGACGTACCTGTTCCTCCATACTTAAATCACAAAATGAAAAAGAAAAAAAAAAACCTAAATTTGCCTTGAGGCTGATTTGATTACGATTTTGATTTTGTGTGTCAGTTTTTTTTGTGTTTTCAGGTTGTCTGGTCACACCAAAATTAAAATTAGAATAAAAATCATTTGTAGGAACACCCCTACTATTTCCAGTAACTCTCTGATATTATGCCTAGTACGAAGGGCGTTCCCTTTTTTCCTCCAGAAATTTACCTAATATTCCTTTTTGTGGAATGTAAAAGGCAGTGTGACCAGGTAAACTCAAAGAAAATAACGAAATCTGAAATTAAATAAATTGGCCAGCTGACTTGGTTATAAGATTTAAACAAAATGAGGGCACAATGCAGGAAGTTGCAATTGAATTTGCAGTGCTAGCTATTAAAATGAAGAATGTGAGCTATACTACATGACGGCATTTTCAGGGCGAGCGGGATCCCACTCAGGTGCACATATCGCTGCAACGCAAGATGGCTCAATTTATGCCTTGGGGCGGTGTCCAGTTGCTTGCCATCTGTGATGACTTCCCACAAACATGCCTTGTTTTTCACTGCATCAATTAATGCATTTTAGTCGCCATAACCAAAATTTTGCTGACGATTTTTAGTATTGCACTCCATTTATTTTTTCTTGTGCCTTTTTGACAACTGACACAAGGAAAAAATAACTGCACAATATCTCTGGGAGAAATATCAGCTGTTGATACAGTCCACACGGTTCGTCGATATGGCGACTCTCAAAATTCCTTGTGTGTATTGCTTGGCTTTCTGCGTACCCAACATCAGAATGAGGCAAAGGAAAAATTCCTTAAGCAATTTTTTTTTTATATGGAATTTGACAGCTGAAGGAAAATTCCGAACGCCCTCCGTACTAGGCTTTTTACACATTATTAATAATGCCTTGACCACAAGTTCATTCCCTATTTCTTGGATCCGCAGAAGAATTTAGGGCTATATCGATTTAACCATTTCTGTCCATCTGATCTGTGAGCATCTGATGGCAGGCCAAATAACTGACTTAAGGCATTCAGGAAAATTCTTTAATGACAAGCAATCAGGGTTTAACAAGTGAGAAGGTCGGTCAAGCCCGACTATAATATACTCTGTACCTAGAGTAAGAGCTGAATGCAGTGCTGCTGCTGCGCTCATCTCTAAGTTTCTCTCTCTCTGTCCCTCTCTCTCTTTCTAAGATTGTGCGGCGTTGGTTGTGGTTGTGGGGGTGGCGGGGGGTGATTCACTTATTTGCTTATAACTTGAGAACCGCTCATCCGATCTTTATCATTTCTTCGGCAAATCGATACATATTGCTAATGACTAACTATCTCTAGAAGGTACGAAACATCTATCCACAAAAATTTGTGGAGATATGACGTTTTTTCAAAATTGCGGGGGCGGGAGGGGGCGTGGCAAAACTTCAAAATAAACTTGATCTGCCTGAAACTATAAGAAGCATTTGTCCCATACATATCAAACCTCTATCTCTTACCATACGGACATACATACGGATGGGCAGACGGACGGACAGACGGACATGGCTATATCGACTCGGCTGTTGATGCTGATCAAGAATATATATACTTTAGGGTCGGAAATGATTCCTTCTCCCCGTTACATACTTTTGCACAAACTTATGTACTCTATGTACCTTCGGTACAGCGTATAAAAAATCATAGGCTATATCTCAAGTCAGTGAATGGTCAAAAAACCGCGAAATTTGCAAAATTATTGTAAAAGTATTTAAGAAAGATGAATTATAGTGAAAAAAAGGATAGTTTTGATGATCCTTAGATATTTTCGGTACCCATTTGGACTGAAAAAAAAAACCTTTTGGGGACCAGGAATATTCGAAATCGATTTATTTTCGCTAATATATATCATGATTTTTATTTTCATCCAAAGGAACTGAAAATGTGAAAAGGATAGTTAAAAAAATGGATTTTAAGTGGATAGTTGAATATCCATTACGGGATTTTGGAGTTTGGAGTTGGGATTTAAATGGTCCAAAGAACCGCGAAATTTGCAAAATTATTTTAGGACTATTTATTAAAGCGCTTAATGTTTAGATGACAATACAGAAGTTGATTAATAAAAGGTAGTAAATCTTTGAGACGTCAAATACGAAGAGCAAATGAAACTTCTAAAGAGCGTGAGAACCTGTCAGAGCAACGGAAACAGCCGAGGAGCGAGAAGAACGTTTCCATACCCGGCGTTGCCCAGGTCCTAAAAATTTTGTAGTTTCCCTGTTGAAACTCAGTGTCACGCAGGTTCACACTGGATTCAAATCGGTTCAAAATTTATTAACTCTAACTATCAATATTACGCTGGCTCTAGGTCTCGTTATGTTTGCACATAACTTCAAAAAGCAGGAACACAATACACCACAAAGGAGGCTAGTTGGTCATACAGCTGTTTTATTGGTATCTCTACCAAATCATCAGTGACCTTTGCCTACTTGTCCTGGCACCAACGACTCTTACTCCATTTATTAACTCTCTTAAAATGTTTTCTGATGAAGTATAATACTTTTAAAAAATCTGTTGTCAAGTGCAAAAATGAAAGTTTTCTAATAAACAAATTTAGTTTGAGTGTTTATATTTGATTGTTATAAATTGTTACAATTCGAATTACATCAGTAATATTCACCCACCGCTCTCAAAATGATTTGCTCCACCTGAGCATGCGGTGGTGTGGAAAGGGCATAAAGCACCGCCTGAGCCACATCGTCTGCCTGTAGTATAACCTCACCCAGCTGATCTTTGGTCTCGGCGGGCACAATTTCAGTGGCCACCCAGCCGGGACTGATGCTCTATAGAAGAAAAAAACTGATTTAAGAATTCAATAATTATATCGTTTCCACTTACCGTAGTCTTAATCCTCGTCTGTTGCTGTATCAACTCCTGCCGGCATATCTCATGCACCGCTGTCAAAGCAAATTTACTCGGTGTATACACATTGAGACTGTCATCCGATCGATCCGGCTTATAGCCCGCCACACCCGCCGTACTATTGATAAAGAACAAATGTCCAGCCATTTGACGCTTTCGCATTTGCTTCACCGCCAACTGGGTGCAATAAATGCTGCCCATTAGATTTGTTTGCACCACCTCGGCTATGTGCTTGGTGGGCATATCAATCAAATGACCCTCCCGTAAGATGCCCGCATTATTGATGAGCACATCAATGCCACCCAATTGCTCTTCAATCCAGGCAAAAGTGCTAATCACCTGGGATTCCTGTGAGATGTCGCAGGTGCGTTGATGGAAACGCGTTTGCTGATCGAGGGGCAATGATTGACGCATTTGCTCTAGACGTTCCGTGCGTCGAGCTAAGGCAACCACTTGTAAGCCGGCTGATATCAAAAGTTTGGCACAGGCAGCACCAATACCCGAGCTGGCGCCACTGATGACAGCCACACGATTCTGCCAACGTTCCATGATCAACTGAGAGCTGAAGGGAATAGGCACAAGCTATTAAATACACGCTAATCTTATGGGAAGAGCGAGAGAGAGCGCGTACAGTTCTCTTTCACTGACGTGTCGTTTGCTCTTTGCTTTCAAACAGGCCACCAAAACGGCAGATTGTCTGCTGTGCCCTTATCTAAGTAACTGATAAGGAAAGATGGTTCCACTAACAGGTAGATTATTCAGCCTTTCTTAATTAGTTATTAGTTTCGTTTACTTTGTAAACTTTCAAAGTTGGCAAGTACCTGGCTTTTCAAAAAAGTTACTACCCTTCTACCTTCTTTTGAGTGACCTTTTACAGAAACACACAAAATTGATGTTCCTTCTTTCAGCCATAACCATTACTTGTTTGGCTTTCCTTACCCCCGCGCATTAATGTGCTCCCTAAATGAGCTGTTAAATGGCCAAAACAACAAAATGAGAAAAGAACTGAAAAGAAAGTGCAGAATATTACCACATTGTGGTACATTTTTTGTGTTATTGTTGTTTGTGGTTTGGCCTTCAACTGAACATTACTTTAGAGTAGTAGGAGGAGGAGGAGGAGAAGGAGGACGAGAAGTTCATTCATTGTTGCAAACAGAGTTTGGCTCATTCGTGATAATTTTATAGATCCTGTAAACTAAATTGTGCCTTTTTATGATTCGTTTTGTTTGCTGCAGACAAAAGATAAAAGAAAATGTAAGAAAGTATATTAGGCTCGACTTTTGTGTTGCCCTGTAAATGAAATTCTTTAAATTCCAGGCTCTCTCAGTGTATAGAATTATACAGAGTTATATTTTTGCCTTAACTATATTTTAAGCTAAGGATATGTGTGTAAAGCAGTGATGCCCAAAACTCACACTATCAAGCTTTGAGTCTTGACTTTAAACATGAGCCACAAGCAAACGAACAAATGCCTCGTGAGAGAAGAAAAAGACGACAGCGCTCGTATGTGCTTGCAGAAGGCAACCCTATTTACAGAACACACGTATTTATTCTCTCTCTCTCTCTCTATGTGTGTCGGCCGCAACGCCGGCAGAATTATGAGTTACTATCCCATAGGATAGGCTTTTGGCATTTTGGGCACCACTGGTGTAAAGACTCATCTATGTAAAGGGTGATTTTTTAAGAGCTATAGAAAAGTTTTTCAAAAAAAAAAACACATAAAATTCAGAAAAATGCATGAAATCTTTATTTGAATTGATAGTACGGTCCATATAATTTAATGTTTGAAGATTATTTCATGCAAATGTTGACCGTGACTGCGCCTCAAATGGTTCATCCGCTTAGTCCAATTTTAAAATACTCTTTTCAACATTTCGGCCGGTATCTCACGAATAAATGCTTCAATGTGATCTTCCAATGCGTCAATTGAAGCGGGCTTGTCTGTATAGACATGAGCTTTAAACATAGCCCCACAAAAAATAGTCTAAAGGCGTTAAATCGCACGATCTAGGCGGCCAATTGACCGGTCCCGAATGTGAAATAAAATGTTCACCGAACTCGCCTCTCAATAAGTCCATTGTTGCGCTTGCTGTGTGGAATGTGGCACCGTCTTGTTGAAACCACATGTCATGCATTTTGGTCCCATGGTAGCGCTCACCATTCACAGTCACGGTACGATTCGCATCATCTTTGAAGAAGTACGGTCCAATGATGCCACCAGCCCATAAACCGCACCAAACTGGGACTTTTTCTGGATGATTGGTAGCTCTTGCAATGCTTCTGACTAATATTCACTCCAAAAATCGAAAATTTTGCTTATTTACGTACCCATTGAGCCAAAAATAAGCTTCATCGAGCCCATTCACCAAAAATTCTACGTTGCGGTAGGTCGTTCGGCTTCAATTCTTGCACCAGCTGTATTTTGAAAGGCTTCACACCTAAATCCTTCCGCAAAATTTTCCACATTGTTGAGTAACTGAGGCCCAATTGCTGCGAACGGCGACGAATCGATAATTGATGGTCATCATTAACACTGGCCCATACAGCTGCGATATTTTCTTCAGTTCTCGCACTTTACGTAAGCGTGTTAGTCCCTGCCAGTCAAGTGGATGCTGAAAACATACCTCTCCCGCACTACGACCACATAGTGAATTTCGGGTCTAGCGAAGGATGTGAATTTCAGAGCAGCCCACCTCCTCTTCACCCGCTCACCACTCTTTCCCCACCTTCCTTTCCATCTTCCACCGCTCTACACACAAATTCTAACACATGTAGCAAATGTCATCTGCCTCAGAGGGCCATGGCATATTTGTAATACACACCTACCTAATTTGTGTGAGTGTGCTCACTCTCATGCTGACTCTCTCTCGCGCTCTTGGTAAAACAGCTTAGTCCACATTATTTTCTGAGCGCTACAGCCGTTATATGCTCTATACAAACTTTTCTTTTGCGTTTTACCTATTTTGCGGATAAATTTTTACAAATTTTCTTTCTTTTCGTGGTGGTTTTATGTCCAACAATGTAAATTTGGTGCGAAATTTAGTCACAATAGCCCGAATAGCCGCTTCAGTGGGTCGACTAAACTGACCATAAAATGGAAGAAGCGCGCGATGAACTTTCTTAACAGAGCACGCATTTTGATAATAAAATTCAATAATTTGCAAGCGTTTTTCGTTTGTAAGACGATTCATGGTTAAATTATAGACCAAACTGAAGATGTTTGACAGTGAAACAAATCACAAAACGTGCGTGAGCTGTTTAAACCTGTGTTAACATAAAGATAATAGCTAAAAAATCAATTTTCACAATAAATTATAAATCTTCACACATATTTGTTGTTCTGAAGGGTAGTTTCCCACACAATGCACGTCAAGTGGTTCTGATTGGATAATCTCTTATAGTGTAGTCTCGGCTGTCCGGACCCTTGTAATGTTACAAGTGATCTTAGGCTGTGTATAGTATATATGACTTTTAACACTGCATGTGGGCCAAGGCGAGTATCATGTTCAAATTTGAACACCCCCTTCTGTGTTGTTCCAGTGGCTGCAGCTGGTAGCGCTGCAAAATAGATCTGATAAGAGATTTGTGTGGTCACATGCACGCTCCTGGAGTTGTGGGAGGAAAATATGGATGGACTTGGAGAAACAAGAAAAAACTCTCACATATATATGGAAATATCAGAGAAGATGAAGAATTTTGAATATTTTGCTATAGTTGGGTTTTACATGAGGTTCTTGAACTAAATGTAGAAAGATTTTTGTTCTTCGATCTGAGACTAAGACTGCGGCTGAGGTAGCTCCAGCTGCAGCTCTTTGGGTTTCCCCATTTGGGGGGGTGGAATGGTTTTGGGGGGGTGGAATTGGTCACAGGCTTTTGGATGGCCCACCCTTTTCTTATAATGGCCTCAGCCTGGGGGGACAGTGACTTGGAGCTAAGTGGAGGCCTCGGTTGTGGTGCGGCCCATTCTGAGTTCTTGCCGTTGATGACGATATCGATAGCAAACTCAGTGTAGTGTAAATGTAGCATAAACTGCTTCTTTAAGTTACCTAATCAATAAGAGTTAAATATGACTACTCCGCCTCCTTTGGGTCTATGAGGTTTTTTGGGTAATAGCTAAAAATATCAATCGGGGTTCAGAGCACAATATTCTCAGTTACATTTGATGATCTTCGCCATTGCCTTAATGGTTGTCTTTAAAAACATAAGACTGCTGCTATATGCAGATGACATAGTGATGATGGCTGACCATGCAACAAATGATACATAGATTGGAGCAATACTCCATGACCTGGAAGATGAAAGTAAATACGTCAAAGTCAGTAATTGTGGCTGTCAGAAGAGGAGGGTAAAATTGGGTGTACAATGGCGAACCCATCCGTGTTGTTTCGGAATTTACGTATCTTGGTGTTGTACTGAACCCGAAGTTGTCTTTTAAAAAACACATTGAGAAACGAAACTCAGCGGCGAAAACTAGTATAAACTGTACTTGGAGGAGCAATATTTCATTTGACGTCTATACACATGCATATGGTGCGCAAGTTTGGGGCTTTACACTTCCCGAAGATGTAGATAATTTATATAGGTAGGGGTACCTAGAACGACACCAAGCTAATCAATAGAGCTGGACCGTGTCCAGTATAGAAAGTAGTTGTCTGTATAAGTTAGACTTGCACATTAAATCCATTCAAAAACACTATTCACTTACGGCAACGACCGTCTTTCCCATATTATGTCTTAGGTCATAGTAGTCAAAAATAGATCTAAATTTGATATGTGGACCTTTTAATATTGTTTGAAGCGAGGACCATTTTATGTATCAACGACTATTTGAAAGGAAAATTAATGGTGCTACAGCGCTTCGTAGATAGTAGAATGCTCCATTTAAAAAACGAAAATTATATTATAGCTACTTGATCTGGCTCAACTCGGAAATAAATACACTTTTCAACAAGGTGGAACGAACATTTGTAAGCTCTGTTGCAACACCAACGAAATCGAAGTCGTTCGACACTTTATTAGAATCCGAGGCGAAAGAGAAATTATAGATTTGCTAAAGCATGCCTTTGAAACGAACTGGAAAAATTTAACACTCTATATACAGCATGCCAAAAATATCGAAAACAAACTTTAATGGAATACTTTTAGTTCAATATATTTTTTTTTATAATTTAATAGTTCCAACTTGGGAGCTGCTCTCATACCTAAATGATTCTGTATCTCGTTTCATTGGTACCTCTACCAAATCTTCAGTGTCCCCCGCCTCAAATTTTGGGGCCCCCAACTCTTACCCCATGCCAGAGCTGCCATAATCTTTCCTTCAAAACGACTTGACAACAAAATCCGGCACACATAAGAACAGTTTTTGAGCAAAAAAAGTTTGTAATTATCCACGGTAGCGCTATTCATGCACAGAATCACTTCCACCATCTTTGTCAAATAAAACCATCGGCCAATATTACCCCCCCCCAATACACCCCAAACAAAACATTTTTTGAGGAAAGAGGTGTTTATTGTGAAAATTTGTATGCTCTTCACATTAAATACGGGAATTTTTTTTTTTCACATATCATTAAACCCCCTGAGCACAATTTTTCCGATAACAAAAGTGGATCTTCATCCAACTTTCTGATATTTGAAGTGTGATATTTTAAAAGATTTTATACCCCAATCTTTTCGCAACATTTTCCACTTAGTGGAGCAACACAGGCGCCGAATCGATTATTCACGGTCATTAAGCTCCAATATTTTCCCTCCCTTCACTCTCTCTTTGTTTTATGTGTTTAATGTCCGAAATAGTGGTCCTTAGAAGATCGCCCAAACTAACCATATAGTGGCAAGAAGAAGTGCTCGATGCATATGCAATTCAATAATCTGCAAGCGTTGTTTGTTTCTAAGTCGATTCATGGTTAAATTATAGACCAAAACTGAACATGTTTGACAGTAACATGTGACCCTAAAACAGCTGAGCTGCCAAAAACAGTGTTGCCAAAAGGAAAAGTGCTAAAAAATCACGCTTTAGTAATAAGTATCGAGTACTGAGTATCGAGTATTGAGTATTTAGTACTGATCGTCAAGTACTGAGTATCGAGAGCTAAGTATTTACTACTAAGTATTGAATACTGAGTCTTGAGAACTGAGTAACGAGTAATGAGTGTAGAATATTGAGTATACAGTAATGATCATCGAATACTAAGTATTGAGTATAGTTTTGAGTATCGAATAATGAGTATCTAGTACTGATCATCGAGTACTGAGTATCGAGTATAGTATTCAGTATCGAATAATGAGTATTTAGAGTAGTATCGAGTGCTGAGTATAAAGTGCTAAGTATCTAGTAATGAGTATTGAGTGTTGAGAATTAAATACTGAGTATCGAGTACTGAGTATTGAATTCTGAGTATCGAGTACTGAGTACCGATTATAAAGTATCGCATATAAAGAATCGAGTATCAAGTATTCAAAATCGAGTATCGAGAATCGAGTACCGAGAATCGAGTACCGAGAATCGAGTACCGAGAATCGAGTACCGAGAATCGAGTACCGAGAATTGAGTACCGAGAATCAAGTATTGATTATTGATTATCGAAAATCGATTATCAAAAAACGAGTAGTTTCCAGAATAGATACAAGCACACACCTACACAAGTAACGCATATTCTGAAATTTTAAATCAGGTTTCTTTTCGTTAAGAGCTTGGCTCTTACATTAAGACACCCACTCTATTTTTTTTGTTCTTGGAGCACTCGAAAATACCTGTTGAAGTTCTTGGACAAATTTGGGATCCCTTAGCCCATTACCAACTCATTATACCCTTTGTCTATTTGCTACAGGGTATTTAAACTGAAAAAAAAATAGAGGATAAACTTTTGAGACGGGCCCGGGCCACATGTGTTGCGGTCAAGGGACTTACCACTAAGCCAGTCCAAAAAGGACTTTGACTTTGATTTTCGGCTCAAAACTTGGCCAACTGAAAGGGATTAGTCTTAATTGTGTGTGTGTGTGTGTGTGTGTGTGTGCCTGTTATATACACACATCAAAATACATATATTCAGTCTCTCCCAATCGATGTCTTTCATTTAATTAAACAAAAACAAATTTTTGCAAATTTGTCATCCAAACCACAATAACAAATTGTACAATCAGGCCGAAAGGATGTTGTTGTCCCAAAAGCTAATCAGCTATTAGTGGTTAGCCAAACATTACACATACGCCGCATACGCCGTTGTGTTTAGGGCTAGGCACAGGGACTTGGCCTCCTCCCAATGGTATAGAAAATTATTGCTCAACGGAAAACAATTATTTCGTGCCGGTTTTCTCTGGCCCTGCCATTAAACTGAGACGTGCTGAGACGGTGTGTGTGTGTGTGTGTGGCTATCGTGTAATCTGAATATTGCCGTGACTCGGTGCAGCGGCTCCTTTGCTATTAAATTGCATTTTGCTTTTTGCCGGCTATTTGGGTTATCGACTCTTTGGCTTCCTGTTAAAATTGTTAGGGGGAAATCATGTTTAAGGGATTGAGAGCATTTGAGGTCATTTATCTATTAGACCAAATTGGTTTGCCTTTCTGCACATACAACTGGGCACTTTTCTGCCTTTTATTTTTTGCTATCTCATCGTTTTTCTGTAATTTTGTTCTGCTCGGCTCGAGTTCATGCGTCCCATTCAAAAGAATGAAGAACGATGGATTCTTTAGTATTGGTAAATAAAGTTATATGATCTGGGGCTGAATATTATATTTTTTCATATCAATATGATATGATATGACAAACTTGAAATTGACCTATTCGAAAATATCAAAGTGAACTTTTCGACCATATCAAAATGATATTTTTAAGATCAAATTGATATTTTACTATTTCATTCACAACGAAATAAATGTATTACAAATAGCAATATAACTACTAAGCTTTTTTCGAGCATCTACTAATTATTATTGTTTAATAGAAACAGAAAAAGAACGAATTAATAATTTCTTAACCCTGCCTTGACTGGGTATCAAACTCGGGAACCAGGCAATGTGAACACAGACTTCGGCAGATTTTATGTCGCTGTAGAGAACAGTTGAACAGGAATGTGTTGAGCTTTTGAGTCCACAACGGCCGAGGAAATTTATCTTATATCTGACCGTAAATTGTTAAGAACCCGAAAGATTTTTCTTATAATTTGGTTAGACAACTTCAAAATTCAAGCTTCTTAAAATCCTATAAATTGAAAAGGGTAAGGGTTTTCACAAATTCAATAAGAATTGTTGGATTTTTTTTATCAAATTTTTTTCATTTATTTTCTACAAATTTTCGAAACTTTTTTTTTCTTTTCGAATTTTTCCAAATTTTTTAAGCTTCTAAGAAATTATCTTCGACAGACGCAACGTTCCCAAAAGTTTCTTTAATCAATTTAATCTTTCCAGAAACTAAAAAAACAAACTGCTTTTAGCTCTAAGAATTTGGGTAGATTTCTTTTCCTGTTAACTTCACAATAAATATTATTGTAGTTTCTACAAATATGTACAAATTTCCTTAAGAATTCTAAAGAAGTTTACCAAAGTCTTTTAAACTTTTCTTGAAATTCTCAAAACAATCCTTGTATCATGATTTTCGTAAGCTTTGTAGATAGATATTCAAAAAATCTAGCAATTTGTAAGGATGTTTGAAAGAAGATTTCTTAAAAATCTTTTATGAGAATTCAAAATGTCTAATATTTTGGTTAGTGTCTTTAAGTATCCCAAAACTTTCTTAAGTTTCAGGAGAATTAATTACAATTCAAAAAGCATATCACATCAGTTTTAGTCTATAAAACCTATTAAAAAAACCAATATTATAGAAACTCATGGCGTCCGAGCAGGGACAATTTAAAAAATTTCAAGCTTTAGCAGGAATTCGTTAAAGGTTTCTCTAGTTTCCTTAAATATCCAGAAATATCGACGAGCCCCGACCACTATTAATTCGTACGGCAAGCTTTTTTACCCGTATGCAATGTGGAACAGACGATATTTTCAATAATAATGTAGACAACACATGCAAACTTGTTTTTCTCTGAAAATTCATTTTATTCTCTTAACGCATTTACAACGATTTGGCATAGATTTTATAAAATTCTGCCATTGTTCTGTTGAAATAGAGTCCCACATCTCTTGCAATTTTGTTTTTAAATCAGAAAGGGTTCTTTGAGGCTAATTTTTTAGGTTTCCTTTTCATTATTCCCCATATATTCTCGATTGGGCTTAGGTCCGGACTATTTGATGGCCAATCTAAGACCGCAATTTCGTTTGGCAGTATGAGATGATGCTCCATCCTGCTGAAATGTATATTGACCACAGTCAGCCAGTTTTGGTATTGATGGCAGCAAACTTTCTTCTATGTAGTATGTTAACGTATTTTTCGGCGTTGACCATCCCCTTGATAAAGTGCAGTTGTCCTACTCCTTTGGCAGACATACAACCCCACACCATTATGCTAGCAGGGAACTTTACTGTGCTTTTAAGGCAGTCTTTATGGTACGCTTCAGTTTTTTACGGATAACTCTCCTTCGCGCATCACCGACACTCACATCAAATTTAGCTTCATGGCTAAATGTGATGGTGTTCCATTGTCTTTGAGTCCAAGACCATTGTAAACACTTCTTCTTTTGAGGGTTGCAAATAAATTCCCCCAACAACCGTCAATGGCTTCAACTGGTGAATGTTTGACCAACGTGCCAAAAAAAGACAAGTTGGGATCGGCTACATGCAGACACAGGGCGGTAGGCAGTAGGTCAATACTTCTTTTTACCTTCTCTAAGATTTTTTTAAGAACTCTTGACTATTGGCACTCCATGAGTCTGTTTCTCCGAACTACCAGTTTTCCTAGAGCTGGTTTTTTGTATACCCTTGGAGAGGGTATATTGAAATTGTCCGGATGTTTGTAACGCACAGAAAAAACTATCTCCGACCTCATAAAGTATTTGTCTGTCCGTGTGACCGTCCGTTTGTTTCAATGCTATCTCCTCCGTCAGTTTTAAAGGAATCTTAACCAAACTTAGCACGAAGTCTTTTGATACAAATATGCTGCTCATTTGTCGGAATTGACCGAAGCGGATGACTTGGTTAGGCATACAAAGGCTAAAGAACAACAAATCACCAGGCGCGGATGAGCTGCCCGCTGGATTGTTCAAGGCTGGAGGAAGAATTGGTAAGGTGCATGCACCAACTTCTTTGCCGTATATGGGTTGACGAAAGCATGCCCGACTATTGGAATCTAAGTGTCCTTTGCCCAATCTTTAAAAAAGGAGACCCTACAGTTTGCGCCAACTACCGCGGGATCAGTCTCCTTCCCATTGCATATAAGGTTCTGTCACGTATTATTTGTGAACGTCTAAAACCGCTTATTAACACACTGATTGGACCTTATCAGTGTGGCTTTAGACCTGGTAAATCCACCACAGACCAGATATTCACATTACGCCCAATCCTGGAGAAGACCTATGAGAGAAACATCGAAAATCACCATCTTTTTGTCGATTACAAAGCCTCTTTCGACACACCGATAAGGTCAAGGTATTTTGAAGCCCTGTCTACCTTTGGTATACCAGCAAAGTAGTTTCGGCTTTGCATGATGACGTTGAGAAGAACTAAAAGCTCCGTCAAAATAGGAACGAACCTCTCCGAGCCTTTTGATACCAAAAGAGGTTTTAGGCAGGGTGATACCTTATCGTGTGACTTCTTTAATCTGCTGATGCCCAAATGCCAACAGATCGGGCACCATCTTTAATAAAGATGTAATGCTCGCATACGCCGATGATATTGACATCATCGGCAAGACCGAACGGGCGGTAAGCATGGCGTTTTCAGAGATTGAGAGGCAGTCGGAACTGATGGGCTTAGCGGTGAACGAAGACAAGACGAAGTACCTAGTGTCCTCGAAACAGAAGTACACGCGTCTTGGGCAATCTGTTGCAATGGGAGAGTACAACTTTAAAGTTGTAGAGGATTTTGTTTACCTCGGAACGATGATTACCGACATCAGCCTGGAAATCCGAAGAAAAATCACGCTTGCAAACCGATGCTACTACGGGCTCAGTAGGGAGTTCAAGAGCAGAGGCCTCAAGCGAAGAACAAAATAGCGCTATACAAGTCGCTTATCATCCCAGTCCTGCAATACGGCGCAGAAGCATGGGCAATATCATCAGCGGATGAGGCAGCGATTGGCGATTTCGAGCGAAAGATTCTTCGCAGGATTTATGGACCTTTGAAAGTTGGCGAGGATTTTCGCATCCGAAAGAATGACGAACTGTATGAGCTCTATGGGGATACTAGTCTGGTCAAGCGCATAAAGCAACAGCGGCTGCGCTGGCTGGGACATGTTTCCCGTATGGATGAACAAGCTCCAGCAAAAAAAAAAAAAAAAAAAAAAATAAAAAAGAGAGAAAAATAGAATTAAATAGGGAAAATAGAAGATATTTCCCAGCTTGGCGTGAAAAACTGGTGCCAGCTCGCAGGGGAGCAGAAGCGACTGGCGGACATTGGTTGCAGCGGCCGAGACCGTCAAACAAGGTTGTGATGCAAGGATCGGACAAACAAAAAAAAAAAAAAGAAGGGTGACTTAAACATATAGCTGCCATAGGAACAATCGGTCGAAAAATAATCTGTTTTAGTAAGAAAAACTAGTTTGTTTTCCATGAAACGTCTTCAAACCTCGTATTTATAAGTTTTTTTTTGCCTTTACATAATTCCTCCAAATTTAATGAAAATCGGACAACTATATAGTATAGCTGCCATACAAAAAATAGGTCTGAAAAACAGTCTTAGTATGAAAAACTATTTTGTTTTCACTGCTATTGCTCTTAAACTTGTTACTGATCAATATTATATGCTATTACACAATTCTGTTAAGTTTAGTTCAAATCGGATGACTATAACATATAGCTGTCATAGGAATATTAGGTCGAAAAACTAGTTTTAGTGAGAAAAACTTTTTTGTTTTCAAAGCAAACGTTTTCAAACCTCGCATTTAGAAGTTTTCTACGCTTTTACATAAATCCAGCAAGTTTAAGGAAAATCGGACAACTATATAGTATAGCTGCCATACAAAATATAGGTCTGAAAAACAGTCTTAGTAGGAAAACTTTTTTGTTTTCAATGCTATGGCTTCCAAACTTGTTACTGATCAATATTAAATGCTATTTCACAATTCTGTCAAGTTTCAATCAAATCGGATGACTATAGCATATAGCTGGTATAGGAACAATCGGTCGAAAAATCAGTTTTTGTAGGATAAATTTTTTGTTTTCAAAGGTTGCATTTTGAATCTTTTTAGTTATGAATATGATCAATTTTGACGGTTTTGATTCAAATCAGATGAATATATCATACAAAAGTGACGCCATCTATTGGTTAGCTGTGGAAATCACTCATCTAACATTGTTCAAAGCGAAAAGAATTCTTTATTATTTACAGTTTACCAACTGCTAGGGTATATAAACTTCGTTCGAGCCTTAGCTAGCTTAACCGATTTCAAACGACGCCCACAAGTATGCCATAGAAAAATCAGTGGATTCGTATAACCTACAATAAAAATAAAAAAAACAGAGCAGAGAATTCCCCAAGCCGCAGCGCATTGACTTTATTTGCATTGTTATTCCCATTCTTCTATTTCTTTGCCGTTTTTTTCTTCTCTGTTTTTGTTGTTGTTGTTGTGCTGTGGGGCCCCCTTGGCGTATGTGTGATATTCGGTAATGCGTGTAATTAAGCAACACATTTTCCTCTACCATTCTCATATTTATTGCTGTGGCTGGCTAGCAACTTCCGTTTGTTGTTTTCTATGTCGAAACATGAAACTCTAATTACCAGGAACAACCAGAACAGAAAACAGAAAACACAAAAAAAAAAAGGAGAAAAAGTATACCGAAATAGGAGGCAGCCTCCAGGCTGAGATGTAGAGGTTGATGGGTACAAGTGGACATGACAGGCTCAATTATAATTTACCTAATGTTCCAACTTGGGAGACTCAAACGCATTTAAGCATTCTAGATGCATAATAATAGGCGTAAATGCTTAATGCGCATTTAATGACAGCTAAATTGCATTAGTGTTTCAGCGATGGGTTAAAGGTAAAATATGCCTCAGGGAAATTAAATCTAATGGCTTGTGGGGTGGGGCATGTGGGCGTGGACATGTCTGGCTAGATTTTTGTCATTATTTAATGATAGTTCTTAATATCGAAATTTATTATACAGCAAATTATATTCTTGTCTATTCATTCCCGTATAAATCTGCTGCATTCCATTTCGCATTTTAATTTAAATATAAATCTCTTTTTCGTTTTTAAATAGAAATAATTTCTTTTCAGTTCTGCGGAATTCGTTTTCATGGAATGCACAGGATAATTAAAAATATGCGCATTAGAGCGTAAACAATATGCAGTGCGCTTTTAGGCGTGGGCGCTGTGTGTAGTTTTTCGGAAAAAAGGATTTAACTGCTTGGTTAATTCAAAAGTTAATTATTTGTTTTGCCAACCAATTAGCCACATTCAGTTGGTCAAGGGCAAACCAAAAGCCGATGCATATTGAACCTGCTTTCAGCGTCTTATCGGCACAACATGGTTTACAATTTTTTTATGTCCCGCTCGTAACACTCAAGAGCCACACAAATCCCCTTCTCTTTTTATGTTGTTGCAACATGTTGCAAGTGTCCATCAAAGCACACAATCGTTTACCATTTTGTCAGCACTTTATCATGCAATTACGTTGCAAAATGATGACAGGGCTGTTAAAAAAAAAACAACAAAAACAAAACCAAACTATGCCATAAAAAGGGCAAAACAAACTAAAGCCAAGCTCATCAATAATTTTGATGACAATTTTCACATTAAATTGATGCAGAACAATTTGTAGGGATTTACTTGGGCGTTGGGTTCTCGGCTCTGTATCTTTTCCACTTTTGTGGCTTTTCCTTTTTTTTTTTATTGAACGTGACGCCTGAGGAGACACGTGTAGACCAAACCAACACTGGTTGGCATTCACCTTGAGACGTGTCAATTGTGTCGGAGTGTGTCACCTTTTGGGTCATGTAAATTATGAATGCTTTTAGCCAGCCTCCAGCGTTTCGTTTGTTCTATGTTTATTTTTTTTTTATTTGGTTTTATTTCATTTGGACTTTGGGTCGCATGTGGGATAAACTAACAGAAGCAGAAAGTCAGAACAACTACTGTTTGACTGATGGGCAATGTACGCACAGTCTGAACGGTAAGGAAAATAGATGTCGTTTCTTGTTAAAGTCGTCTTGAAACTACACGGATTTCCTGATGTTGGAAAATGTCCGATTGACTTGAAACTCGGCTTAAAAGAATATAATGCCAAATAATTTGAGATGCGACTTTTCAGTGTTGGAAAATGTTCGGAAAATTCTGCACTTAAATAATTATTGTTCATCCGATTGACTTGAAACTTGGTTTATAAGAATATAATGCCAAATAATTTCAGATGCAATTTTTCAGTGTTGGAAAATTTTTCATTATTTTTCTTCCGATTGACTTGAAACTCGGTTTATAAGAACCCTTCGACTAGCTCAACCTCCACAGATTTCAAGTAATTGTGTTGTTTCCCGTCCCTCCTGTCCTAAGTTACCCAACGAATTTTTCTAGGCGCTCTTAAATTCCGGAATTACATTAGTGAATGCTGAAAACATACCTCTCCCGCATGACCACATAGTCAATTTTGGGGTCTAGCAATATTATATGAAGAATGTGCATTTCAGAGCAGCATCAGCACTCTTCAATTATAATTCAATTCAAATTGGCTTTCCCTTTTCACCCGCTCACCACTTTTTCCCCACCCTACTTTCCATCTTCCACCGCTCTACACCAGCGATGGCCAGCGGGAGCGAGGCCAAAAAGTATAAAGCTCCGTGAATTTGCTTCGACCTAATACCCATACGACACTTGCCGATATTGCTGACCGAGTCTATCGCAATTATAAAAACGAGACAACGCTTGCGAAAATAGAACAAAAAGATAATTAAGGGTTGGTTGTCGTCACACATAACTTTGATGGGATTCTATAACGATACTCGCATCAAAAGATACCTTTAAAGTGCCAGTGGCGGGCATTTTACATGTTGGCGTTCCAATATGAGAACTGCTTTGCCGAAACTCTGCTTGCAGTTGACATCAGGGACCAATTTCTAATATAAAGGGGCGCTCAGCTTTCTTTGGTTACAATTTTCTATAAGCGGTGTCGACCGAGCAACTTTTCTTTTCTATTATTGGCAACAATTTCGGCAAGTCTCATACCGCTTTGAACTCTGTCGAGCGAATGACACCTTTCCGCTCCCTTTGGTCTCAGCTTCGGCAAGCGTTCGGGTCAAGTACGTAT
Organism: Lordiphosa stackelbergi; assembly: GCA_018904235.1. Lineage (NCBI taxonomy): Eukaryota > Metazoa > Arthropoda > Insecta > Diptera > Drosophilidae > Lordiphosa > Lordiphosa stackelbergi. The sequence continues at coordinate 36,739 of JAEIFU010001658.1, read as the reverse complement.
GAATAGCGAAATATTTTCGCCCCCCCGGTGAGGAACCAAGGGCCATCGCTGCTCTACCCACACACACATTCTAACACATGTAGCAGCTGTCATCTGTTTCAGAAAGCCATGGCATATTTGTAAAACACACATACCTAATTTGTGTGAGTGTGATTCCTCTCATGCTCACTCTCTCTCTCTCTCTCTCGCGCTCTTAGCAAAGCAGCTTAGTCCGCATCATTTTCTTAGCACTAGAGCCTTTATGTGACCCATACAAACTTTTCTTTTGCGTTTTTACCTATTTCGCGGTGAAATTTTCCAAATTTTCTTTCTTAGTGCGCGCCTGCCTAACTGAACAAAGGTCTATGCCACATCTTAGATCTGTAGGCTGAGCAGTTTTGGCTGTGGGTGGATAATATGTCAGGCTGTCAGTCATTCGGGTCCACAGATTTATAAGTTGAGATGCGATTTTTCAGTGTTGGAAAATTTTCGAAAAATTCTGCACTTAAATAATTATTTTTCATCCGATTGACTTGAATGCGATTTTTCAGTGTTGGAAATTTTTTTTAATTTCTTGCATCCACTTGGATATTTTTTATTATTCTGCAACTCGGTTTTCATAATATTCAAAGAATGTATTGCCAAATAATTTGAATTGCCCTTTCAGTGTTGGAGAAAATTTTTATTCTTTATTTTATACGACTTGAAATCAAAAAATTAAAAGTGGTTAAAAAATATTGTATCGATATTTTCAGAGTGAAAAATTAAATTAAACTTATGTCTTCATCCACTTGACTTGAAATTTGGTTTATAATCTACAATGTTCAACTGTACAAAGGAGTTTATGAATGATAACTGTAAGTTATTTTCCGCATTATAGCAGAAAAAATAAAAATTATATGGAAGAAAATTGTGCGAGTAAGGATTAAATATTTAAAAAATATCAACATTGACATCAAACTACGGTTTAAAATAATTGAATACATGCTCCGAAATCAGTGTTTGACATATCGAAAAATGACTTCAGTGTGTGGAAAATGTTTGTGGAAAATTCAATGCCCTTGATTAATAATTATTTTTCATCCGATTGACTTGAAACCTCGGTTTATGTACGAATATAATGCCAAATAATTTGATATGAAACTAGTGTTAGTTAATGTTGCGAAAATTCTGCACTTAAATAATTAATTTTTCATCCGATTGACTTGAAACTTGGTTTAAAAATATAATGCCAAATGATTTGAGATGCGATTTTACAGTGTTGGAAAATTTTGGAAAATCTGCTTGAAAAAATTTTCACGATTGACTGAAACTCGGTTTTACGAATTTTATTATAAGTATTTTTTCATCCCATTGACTTGAAACTCGGTTTATACGAATATAATGCCAAATAAGTTGAGATGCTATTTTTCAGTGTTGGAAAATGTTCGGAAAATTCTGCTCTAAAATAATTATTTTTCATCCGATTGACTTGAAACTCGATTATGAGAATATAATGCCAAATAAATGAAGATGCGCTGTTTTCAGTGTTGGAAAATTTTTCATTATTCTACATCCGCTTGAGTTGAAACTCGGTTTATGAGAATATAATGCCAAATAAGTTGAGATGCTATTTTTCAGTGTTGGAAAATGCCTACTATCAACTATTTATAACTATTTTTCATACGATTGACTTGAAACTTGGTTTATAAGATTATTATGCCAGATTATTTAAGATGCGATTTTTCAGTGTTGTAAAATGATTTGCCGATGTGGGAAAAATCCTTCCTGAAGGTTGGTAAATAGAATATTTTTGATCCAATTTGTTTGAAATTCGGTTTGTTAGCTCTATGGGTCAAGAAACACGAAAACAAGTCTTAAGGTAGGAAAATGGTGTGTGTCGTTATAGATAAATGTTCGAAAATGTCTATATTTTGCAAGAACTGTTACTCTACGACGTAACGTTACGTTTATTAAATTATTACGTTAATCGTTGAGTGCTTATTTCAATAGTGTCAAATAACTTACTAAAACAGTGTTGCAAAGCACTCTTTGTGGCAGCCTATTATATACTAAAAAACACATATTTTATGCATCAACCAGTGTTGCTTAATTAAAAGCAAAATTTTGTACGCTCAAACAGTTTGTGTAAATTTTCTCGTTTAAACCATGGCAACCGTTAATGTGTGCACGCGTATGTGTACAATCGTCTGATGACCGACCACACGGCCACTGGAACCCATCGACCGTTAAATGCAACCTGCTAAAGCTGCACAAATGCTGATAGCCTGGACATGCCAGACCTTAGTTTTTGGTGTTGTAGTTGGTTGGGTGGCAGGATGCATTAACAACGGACCAACAGAGCTGACGCTGACTGGCGGCGAATCTCGACATTCAACAGATTTATAAAAGAGGCACAAAGTTCTCGGCAACTTGCAGCTGGCAGCCTGAAGTTATCAATAAATGTGTTGGAACTGTTAAGACGATGTGGTCGCTTAGTTAATGGTCAGACGCTGACATTTGGCTGACAGTTGGCTCTTGACAGTTAAATGGTAGTCCAAATGGGAATTAAAGCTGTTGGAGCTGTCGCTAAGTGAATAGATTCGTTTTGATACATTTTATACGTTAAAAAGTTTCATCAAAAGTTTGCAATGGGAAACTGAGTTTTTGTGATATCTTTTAAAGGTACAACTCATGTTTGAACGCTGTTGAAACTAGTTACTTTATGTTTCTAGAAATATGATAGCTACTTCAATTGAAATTAATTGAATTTCCAAGGGGGCTAAGGCTACTTTTCAGTGTTGTATAAGCCTTTTTGTTTTTGTTTAAGCCTTATAGTTTTTGTATAAGCCTTTTTGTGAGAAGCTTGGCTTGGCCCCGGAGCTGTATAGCCAACTTCACATAAGCCTTTTTCAACATTTTTTTTTAAATCTTTGCGACCTTTCTCAATCGTAGAATTTGAGTATTGCAGTTGATCACTAGTGTTGGAAAGCGCCAAGGCAAACAGCTGAGCTAACAGCGTGACCAGTGACCGAACAGCAGATAGCAACGAGCTTTTGTCTACAGTACTGCCTAATCTGCACAATCGATGTGAAAAATGCTTTTAATTCTGCAAACTGGACCAAGGTAATGCAGGCACTTAGCGACCGAAGGATCTCTCAATACCTTATTCAGCTAATTGCTAGCTATTTTAAGGACAGAATTCCGAAGCAGGACAGCACCAATACACTGTCTCAGAAGGAGTACCTAAAGGCTCTGTGCTAGGTCCTACACTTTGGAACGTCATGTACGATGGAGTTCTGAGGCTCGACCTGCCCGAAGGATGCACTATAGTAGGCTTCGCTGATGACTTAGCCCTTGTGACTGTGGCGAAACAATTGGGTGAAGTCACAGAACGATGCAGCCTAGCGATTGACCGAAATATGGAGTGGCTAACCGCGAATGGGGCCAACACTCTAGCCGAACACAAAACAGAGGCCGTCCTAGTAAGCAGTAGGAAAATAGTTGAAATGGCAACGGTACGGGTTGGCTCCATCACAATCGAGTCACAGCCAGCCATTAAATATTTAGGAGTCTTGCTCGACCATAGGATGACGTTCAAACAACACCTTGAGCACGTGAGCGCCAGAGCTGCGAAGGCGACAGCGGCTGTAACAAGGATGATTGCAAACACCCGAGAAAGCACGGCCAGGTAGACTTTTACCTTTCCCAAATGTTGACGGGACACGGATGCTTCAAGGCGTACCTGCACCCCCTACTGTGATCACTGTGGTGGCGAAACTCAAGAGGATATGGATCACGCCTTCTTTAGTTGTCCACTATACGGGAACGAGCGCACAAGAGCTTCACACGCACTGAGCATGCAGCTGACAGCCGACAACATTGTGCAGTGCAGTGCATGTTGTCCAGCCAAAGTGGGTGGCAGTCAATAGCCAACATGGCGGCAGCCATTTTGAAGGACCTGCGGCGCAGAGAGAAGACTTAGGCGGTAAGCTAGATTTCCGCGATGTGATGCTTGGGGGGGCCCGGGGGGTGGGAATTATCCTTTTCTCCCTCTTCACCTTCTCCTATTTATTGTTAATAGCTTTACTCTCTACATTTATACTATAACTTATAAAAAGGGAGAAAGTCGGTCAAGACTTAACATACTCTGTACCTGGAGAAGGAGCTGAATGCACTGCAGCTGCTGCGCTCATCGCTAAGTTTCTTTTCTCTCTCTCTCTCTCTCTCTCTCTTCCCTCTCTTCCTCTCCCTCTCTCTCTCTAACATTGTGCGGCGTTGGTTGTGATGGGTGGGAGGGGGGTGGTGGGGGTGATTCACTTATTTGCTCATAACTTGAGAACCGCTCATCCGATCTTTAACATTTCTTCGGCAAATCGATACATATTGCTAATGACTAACTATCTCTAGAAGGCACGAATCATCTATCTACAAAACTGTGGGAGATATGACGTTTTTTTCAAAATTGCGGGGGCGGGAGGGGGCGTGGCAAAAATTGAAAATAAACTTGATCTGCCTGCAAGTATAAGAAACATTTGTCCCATACATGCCAAACCTCTATCTCTTACCATCTCTGAGATCTGTTTGTTCATACGGACGGACAGACGGACGGACAGACGGACGGACAGACGGGACATGGCTATATCGACTCGGCTGTTGATGCTGATCAAGAATATATATACTTTATAGGGTCGGAAATGATTCCTTCTCCCTGTTACATACTTTTGCACAAACTTAATATACTCTATGTATAGTATTCAGTATATAATATAAAATTCCGTTGGGTGTGGGTTTAATTACATACTTTTTTTTGGGTGGGGAAGGGCAGTAAAAATAGAAATATTTTTGTTTGGCCGTTTCGAAGTTAAGTCTTTTGTTAGTTTAAGTGGCTATATTATTATGTAACATAATATAATATAACATCTCTAGATTGAAGCATTTGCTGTAGTGATTTTCTTACTGTAGGATGGTTGTTGAAGTTCGGCGAGTGTCCACTCTGCATACTCTGCATTTGATGTCTAAGTTTGTAGTCTGATATATGTTGAGCTATTCTTGTACCAATGTACATACAATTTGTTGCAACTGTTTTCTGCTTTTCCAATACATGGAATCTTGTAGATCACATTGCTCCAATCGGCTGTGGCTACTTTGTACTTTGTCTTATTGAAAATGTTTTCCATTGTGATATTTGGTTTGCTTATTGTAGCAGTCAGAATGAGCGAACCGTTCTGTAAGCTTTGGAACATATGTGAGGTACTTGTAAGTTTTATGTTGTCCAGGAGTTCCTTCATCACGATGTCCGCTATAACCGGGAATGCTGTAGATCCCATTGGCATGCCCTTTAATTGAGTATAGATTTGGTCCTCAAATTCAAAATACAATACAGAAATTTAAAATTTCCATACTCTTGTAACTTTGTCCTGTATTCTCCAAAGCGAGTTCTCTGGGTATGCTCGAATCACGGTATACAAAACATTTAAAATATCAGTTCTGGTTTTAAGTTTTAATTGATTCTTTTCGGTATAGGGTTCTGGTTTGATTCCCTGGTTTAAACTAATTTTCAGTGTTGTAGAATAAAAATAAGTTTTAAAACATTTTCCAACACTGTTTAATTTTATTAAGGAGATCTCTTTCTAAAAACTTTTCACATCACATTTAAGTTGGTTGCGTGAGTAGTAGTGTTTAAGGCTAAAAAGTGGCCACTTTCCAACACTTAAACAATGAAGACACAAGCCCTCAAGTTACCACCAAGTCAAGTGACATCTGTTTTGCAGTAAATAAATTGTCCCAAAATTTATCTAATGCTGCTTCCCTTATTTTTCCTCCTTTTTTTTCTTTGGTGTCTTCTTTTGTGCATAATTCAGGAATTCAAATTGCCGTCGCAATTGGGACAAAACCGGGGGGCACGTATTTGTATACACTAAACACAGAGAAGGTTTAAGCAAATGTGGATGTAACAGTCAGAAGGGCTGTCAAGCGGAATTACCTTTACAATTACTATTACCGATTTCACATCTTTTACATAGAGCTATTTGTCACATAAACTAACAAATAACAGAGCAAAATGTAAGCTTATCTGACACATAGTAGCTATCGGTATGAATAGAAATCGGCCCTAAAATGTACATAATTTCGCATTTTATCGCTAGTTGCTTCGCAGCTTCGATTTGCGCTCACGCTGTAGCGCTGCATCATCAAAATACTTACATATAAGCATTTACTTTCGCCAGCATAGAGTATCTTTATCGTCGGACTTCACCGTCTTCCCACTTGTATTTTATATGTCCATGGGGTGTGGCTTCTGCTCCTTATAGGGTTAGTCGCTTTTGGCTTTGCGGCTTGCATGCAAATTTTATGTTTTAATAATAAGTCTCAGGCATGCAAGCGCCGCATATTTTATGCCAATTGCCGGGCAACAACAACAATGCATACTTTTCTTTTTTCGTCGTCTTTTTCGTCTTCTTCCACCTGGCTTGAATGGGGAGGAGTTTTCCTTTTTTTTTGCCCCTTAAGCAGCTTATTTTTAACCCAAGTGGAGTTTCCCTTCATATCCGCAAACACACACACACACACAAACGCAGACAAAAAAACATTTATCTACCAACTCAAGTATTTTAGCTCGTCCCTTTCCCCCCACCCCCTTCTCCAAGCACTTTGTCCGTAAGTTGATTATAAATATTTGATGTTGGCAGTTTTATTAATTGAATTTTATGGCTTGAAGAATTTGGTCGCATCTGCGAGAATTTGCAAATGCAAATGCAGCACAAAAAAAAAACGTGAAAAAAAAAATCAAAACCAAATGCATACATTAAAAGGCGAGATGTTTAAGAGCCACTTTTGGATTTTTTTCTTTAAGTTTATAATTTTATGGCATATGAAGAAAATTCTTTTTTTTTCCTACATATTTAATAGCAAAATCTAACTTTACACTTTTTAACTCAGAATGCTATCTTATCCGCTGTAAAATTCCAGTTGCTCAGGACCCCAAACAATTCTATAGCTTTGTTAACTCTAAGGCTAATGTCAGAGTGCGCGCGAGAAGCGATAATATTTCCTGCTATGAGCAAAGCGAGAAGATGCCATAGTGAAAGCTTTGAGCGAAGCGAGTTGCATTGCTTTATTTTGGTTATTAGTCTCCCACTCAACTGAAATGAAAAAGGAGAGTTTAATAACACAAGGCAAGAAATTTAGACTTTTACCAGTATATTGAAGAGATTGTGGCGATTCTAGATGATTTGTTTTTTTGATTGACGTCGAGATTTTTAGTAGTTTGAGCTTAAAGTTGAAAAGAAATTCATTTTTTGATTCTTTTTAGACGCATTTTGTGGGGAACTGATACTTTAGTTTTGACTCTCTTTGATAATTTCGGAAAATACTACTCCTTAACTTTGAAATAATCAATCGCAAACAATTCTACGATTTTTTACATTGTATCAAAACTTTATTTATTATTTTATTGTTGCCCCAAAGTATGCAATAAGTTTTGTTGAACATTTTCTTGAAACTCTATACATATTATTAGCCTGCTGTAGAAACATTATTTCTACAGGGGGCATACCTTTGGGCAGCAGACAATTTTGTTATATTTTATTATTTTCGAGACTGTCCTTTCCAAATAGTATATCTTCGGTAAAAAAATCTTTGAAATAATTTTTTTAAAGTTAAGAATTAGTAATTTACGAAAGTATTACAGAGAGCCAAAACAAAACTACAGCTGCCCAACAAATCGCGTCTAAAAAGGATCAAAAACGCACTATTTGCAACCTTGAGCTCGAATTACTAAAAATCTCTGTTGATTTGTGTTGGTTACATTGAATTGTAACTTTCTGACCTTAAGCCATGCCAGATATAAAAAGTTTGAAAAAACAGGTCGCCAAAAACATATAAATAAAAAATCATTTTTATAAAAAATTTTTAAAATAGATGTGTTTACCAACAACCCTTCAATATACTAGAGCCTTGTTGCCTAGTGTAGTTTATGTAATGATTTACAAAAACATCCAGAAAAGTTTTTAATCAATTTCGACTTTTGATTAAATATCAGCAGTAAATTGCAGAATCGTTGATCAAATTTTGGTATTTATCCCATATTACCTTGTCAAAAATTAATATTAATAATAATGTGCATGATTTACAAATAAAACAAGCTAAAGATTTAGTTCAAGCGTAAAAAAAATTCTCTTCTGTCCTTTATCCTACTCTCGCTTATCGCTCCGCCCCTCACTCTGACACCTTTTGAGCGATTGCATTAAAAAAAAGGTTGCAGTGGTTTATCGCTGTCGTTCCGCTCCAATATTATCGCATCTTCTCGCGCGCACTCTGACATTAGGCTAAACGTAGATCTTCTGCTTTACCGTCTTCTTTTTTTTGGGTGACCAAAAGGTTAGCAATTTGTACTTGCTCAATTACTGAAAGCTCTCTACTAAACAAAAAATCCACATACTCCCTGTTCCTGACAACATTCCTAGTTGTGTTCTGTAAGAGTGCTGTATGTATTTATGCAATCCTTTGCTTAAGCTTTTTAATTTATCGCTAGAATCTACTGTCCATGATACAACAAAGAAGGTACGGTCTTTTTGGAGAGGAACTGTCAGCTCGGGTCTGAAATTTTTAGTGTGCAGTTGATACTTGTACCGACAGGTTGTGTGAGCCCACTCATTTTTTGTTTTGCCGACGGGAATTTAAAGGGTGGGTTTTTTTCACTGATCGCCATGTTGTTTTTGTTGTTCCTTCATTGCTTTTTTTGCTTAGTGTGTTTGTCAGTTCTTCGCTTTCGCGCTCACTCTTATGCTCTCTCACATTCTAAAAAAAAGAGCTTGGTTCTAAACTGTATTTCCGAATCTTTCCTCTTCATAAAAGGGTGGAAAATCTGATATATCCAATCCAAAATTATTTGATTTTAATCGATTTTATCACCTTTTCGGCATGGGTTTATTAAGCGTTGGTCTTTTTCATACAGCTGCGATAGAAATGATATGAATAATTGAATTTGATTGTGGTTAAACTTAGTTTGTAAACTATGGTCACACTACGCCACAAAATCAAGACGCTTCCTCACTAAATTTGCGCTGTTAGCGCCAAACGGTTGTTATATTAAGAAGTAAATCATTTTTATAAAATTGTTCGGATGTTTGTAACGCATAGAAGGAATCATCTCCGACCACTTAAAGCATATATATTCCTGATCAGTAAGACTGTCCCTACACTTGCGATACCATATTATTCCCTATTTAAGCCAGGGGAGTTCCTCCCGACTGAACCATTGTGACGACGTCAAGAATTTTAGTAGAGATGGAATCTCAATAACGGATACTTCCGAGAGGTTGAATAGAAATGGGTGACCAAGAGTTTGGAGTCTCCTTCTACTAAGAGCTGGGCAATGCCAGAGAAGATGTAGTAATGTCTCCTCCTCTTCTTCACATTGGCAGCTTCTGCAGAAGTCGTTGTGAGTTACGCCCAAGCGTGCTGCATGCCTGCCGATGAGGCAGTGACCCGTTAGGGCCCCAATCAGAATTGATATATTTTCTCTACTTTGGCACAGAAGACTTTTGGTTCGTATTTGGTTGAACGTTGGCCACGTGAGTTTAGCTACGGCGCAAACCGGAAGGTTGTTTCATCGTTCTGTAGCCAGGCGCCACGTTTCATTTCTTGTAAGTAGTTTAAATAAGGCTAAGGGCATCCCTATCAAGCTCTTATCTGGGAGGAGCTGAATGGTAGTGCCCTGTCTTGCCAGTTTGTCGGCTGACTCGTTTCCCTCAATGTTGCTGCCATACAAAAGATAGGTCTAAAAAAAGTCTAAGTAAGAAAAACTTGTTTGCTTTCAATGCTATTGCTCCCAAACTTCTTAATGTTCCATATTATATGCTATTACACAATTTTGTAAAGTTTGATCCACATCGGATGACTATAGCATATAGCTGTCATAGGAGCGATCGCTCGAAAAAGTAGTTCTAGTAGGAAAAAACTTTTTGTCTTCATGCAAAACGTTCCTAAACCTTGTATTTATAAGTTTTCTGTGCTTCCACATAATTTCACCAAGTTTAGGAAGATCGGACAACTATATAGTATAGCTGCCATACAAAAGATAGTTCTGGAAAAAAGTCTTAGTAGGGAAAATTTTTTGTGTCAACTATCGCTTGACTGACAAATTATCTCTTCAATAATCGGAAGTTTGATCAAATCGGCGTGAATGGTCGAAAGTAGTTCAGTGGAAAATTTTGTAATTTCATGCAAACGTTCAAAACCTCGTATTTAGTTTTAGTTTATCATAGTTAATTTTTTAGAAAAAAGGAGAAGATGGTGTGCAAAAGCCCGTCCAAAAGAGGAAAAATTGTTTTCAATGCTATCGCGTTCAAACTTGTTACTAATCAATATTATATGTCACCACACAAATCTGTTAAGTTTGATCCAAATCGGATGACTAAAGCATATAGCTGCTATAGGAACAAAAGTACTTCTAGTGAGATAACCAATTTCAGAGTGAGGCGGGGCTGTCTCCTTTCGCCCCTCTTGTTCTCAATCTCCATGCTTTCATACATTGAGAGAAAAATCAACAATTTTCGTACTTAAATCAAGAATTTTCATTTTCAAAACTTCAATAAGCCAGTAAATTATTGATTTAAGTACAAAATTTCTCGATTCAAGAGCGTTGTTAAAAATCCTTAAATTCTGGATTTAAGGAACGTTTTGGATATGTTAAGCACGATTCGGGATATTTTATAGGACTTTTAGAGCAATGATCAAGACGTATTTATGTTAGCTATAGAAGCTTATTAATACATGAAGTCGAGTGAGGCGAGTTTGTAACAAATAAATGGGAGCTCGTTTTTAAAATCGAGAAGAGAAATTCTTAAATTAAAAATTACTTTTTTTTTCTAGAATCAAGAATTTTATTTGCTGTCGCGCTTTTCTGTGGGGGACCTTTTCGGTACTTTATTTAACGGTGTGCATTGGGCTCGTTTTTACTTCAAGAAGAAACGTTCTTTCGAATCAAGGATTTATTCGATTCGTTAACGTTCAAAAAGTAAGAATTTTCCAGAGCGAATCGGTTTTACCAAAATATCAAGAGCGTTTTATTAAGACCGAATCGTTCTGATATTATTTTTTGAGTGGTGGCGACTTGACAGTGTGAAGTGAAAATATACGCCTTTCATTATGAGAAGAATGACAGCGGCCGTGGTCGAGTGGACCAGACATTCGCTGAAAACATAAAATGGGACTGGAACAACGAGACCTTATGGAAGGCCAATCGCACTGCACCTTTAGAGAAGCTAATGAAAGACAGGCATACAAAACTCGTGCAGCAAAAACTAAGAATCGAAGGGAGAATCTATACAGAACTCGACCACAGTTCTTAAAATGTGTTCCAATAAAACCTATATACCGTTCCAGAGCCCAACCAAACTTACCAGTTATTAGCTCAACCAAAAAAAAAGTTATTATTTTTACCACTCAAATCCTACCTGGATTTTGTCTTTAATTTGTTTTTTTTTTTTGCTGATATGAGGGTTTTTCGGTGAGTGGCTGTGGCGTGTTTGTGTCGCTGCGTTTTTATTTTGCACTTAATTAAAAATCTTGTTTGGTTTTTCTGCTGACGTGCCACACGCATACAACAAACCCACCCCTAGCACCCACCCACGCTTTGCACCCTAATCCCACCAGATCCCCTAGCGTAGTAAATTCGTACCTTGCATTTTGTCGCACTTTGCAGTTTATTTGCCATTTTTATAACTAGGAAAAAAAAAGAAGAAGAAGAAGACCTTTTGCTGCACTCAGCATGTCTTGAAGATGGTTGCATTGACCTCATAATGGCAAAGCTGTCGCTTGGTGACGCCATCCTTCGGATTAAGCGAGTATACGGCTCCTCTTAACGTGTACAGGGTATTCGGATGATACATAAACTTAAGCAGGGCCGTATCGGGTGGCACTTCAATGACATTTATCATATAATTGCCCACCTTCAGTGGGCAGGCCAAACTCATATTGCTTCCACCTCGGTTGAGCATCAATTTGGCCACATTATTCCAGGCGGTGACGTGGCGTATGTATTTCCAGAATTCACACGTTTTGGTGGTGGAATTGTACAGAATGCGTGGTCCATCTTCCCGCATGGAGTTGGTGTTTGTGTGCTTTTTACGCGAATGCTGGAGTATAACCAAATGCCACAGCGTTATGGGTACCTCCTGACGGACATAGGTAATGGATGACATGGAATTGTTTTTCTCATGCAAATGGATTTTAAGGCCATAGTTGGGTGTATCCCAGGAGCGAACATTGAGCAGTTTCATCGTATGGCAATGCTAAGAAGAAATAGAAACAAATTATTCGATTATACAGGGTGTTGCAACAGTTGTTAGTTATGGGATTGAACAGTTAATACAGGGTGTTGTTTTAAAAAATTTTATAATTTATTTGTAATTAGTTTTTAAAACAGGGTGTCGTTTTGCTGAATTTTAAATTTAGCCATTTTTATTGATTGGAATAATAAGGGTGCTGTTTTTCAGACAAATATTACGCAATTGAACTAGGTATTTACTGCATTGGGTCTTAAAGCCAGTTAATAAGGGTGTCGTTTTAAAACATAATCAAAAGTCTCTTTGACACGGATTTCTACTTAGTTGTGATATTATGTCACACAGGGTGCTGTTATACTAAAAATTGTGTAATTTAGTAATTAAATAGTTAATACAGGGTGTTGTTTTCTGACTCTTCATATGATTTTTGGAACTTTCACATTTTCTTATTTTTCTGTCTAATGTTAAGCTATAAAACGTATTTTTCCACTTAAATAAGTAAAAAAAGTGATTTTTCTACACATTCAAAACGCAGGCATCTTTAATTTCTGATTAAAGAAAGGGTGCTGCCGGAAAATATCTTGTTTTTGATCGAGACATCGCATACTTCAAAATTGTTAAGGTAACAGTAGTGTCCACGTGCCAAACTTATCAAGAGTCCAAACGCGAATAAAAATTGTTCATTCCTCACTGTCAATCCCACTGTCAAGATCACAAAGCAACTTGTCAAGTTACCGGCGCCAAGCTGTCAAGATGACGGGGTGTCAGAACACATATATAAGCAAGGTATACTCAACAAGGTAGGCTCACTCGCTCCCTCACAACTATTTACGAGAGCGAGAGAGTAATATATTTCAAAACAAAGCCTACTAAGCTACTAACATGGAGCAAAGAATAATAGAGAGAAAGGTTGCTCAGTCGATACCGCTTCTGTCAGAAAAATGTCAGCTGTTCGCTCTCATTTACGCTCTCTAGATACTTTTGGTCCGTTGTTCGTTTCTGGATACATTTGGGTTATGGTCGTTCCTTCCCTAACCACAGTGATTTCCTACTGGCACTTTGAAGTATCTTTTTTGAGCACTATAAGTCGCACCAGCAAATTCGAGAGGCAGCGCAAACGTTCTCTCTAATTCTACAACTGCACCATGGAGCACTGAGTAATACAGATAAACTTAGCTGCTGCTAAACGATAGTGCCCGAAGAAGGAAATCACTGTGGTTAGAGCGGGACGACCATATTCCCAAATGTATCCAGAGAGCGTAAGTGAGAGCGAACAGCTGACCCATAAGTATCTAGAGAGCACAAATGAGGGCGAACAGCTGACTAATTTGTGACAGATACAGTTCATTCATTCTCCATGACTGCACATTTAAATGCTTAGACCCGAGCTGACAGTGCTCTCAGTAAGCACCTCACCTTCTTTGTTGCATCTTGTCAGTACACAGCGGCGTGTTCTGTTGAAAATATGCATTACGCCTGTCGAAAAAGTAATGCGCTACAATCGCTTCTTTTCGGTAGAGTATTGTTATCAAAGCAAACAGACTGCGAACATTCTGCATTACAATTTAAAATAAGTACGCATTCGTAATGGGGAAGTTCGCTACTGGCAACATCCTGAATACCTAGTAATGAGGTTGTGGCAGCCCGTTTACAAGCGGCCATGGACAAGGCAAAGTAAAATGATTGTATGGGAGTGGGAGTATTTCCTTCATACTGATGGCAAAGTAACGCAGGAGTAACCCATTTTGTAATGACAACAAATATAATACATATCAGATTTCTGCTAGCGATCAGCGAGAGTGGAGTTGCCAGACTGCGTAAATTTCCAATTTCAAATCGAAGTGGTTAATTTCGAATAACTTTTGATACTATTCCTATCGTTTAGATTAGTTCATTGAACAGTTTGTAAAACAGTTGCCATTTTCGTTAATATGAACGTGAACCAAATGGTCATTACCCTTCCTTTAGTAATCTTAAACTAAATTTAAATTAATTTAAATTCAAAACTTAAATAAAATTTCGTTAAAATTAGGGTTATATTGTCGAAAAATATTAATATCATTAATCACAGGCCTAACAGCAGATATTCGGCGATGGATATACATGTGGAGTTAAATTTTGGAAGAAAAAACGAGACTGAATAGGTCACAATCAGAGTCCGCAAATATGGTCAACCAAATTTTTCTCACCGAAAAGACAGGAAAAAATTCAACAGAGTTGCTCACTCTCTCAACAGAACACTAGATTTTGATTTTCAAATGTTTTCTGTTTCTTAGTAATCGATTAGATACCCCGTTTATACACAAATTAAATATCATGATAAATGCCCTGTAAAGTATGCTATGAAAATTAACATTAAAAAAATTGAGAAAAATTATATTTAAATTTTAATTTAGCGCCAATTAATTTTTAATTCGTTTAACTGCTCCAACAATCTAAGTGAATGTTCAGTTTGGAATGTTTATAACATTGGTGAAATCTGACAGTCTATTATCCAGACTTATTTTATCTCATTTTGAACGCTCTGTCGGAAACGGTAATGCAAAGTTTTTTTTACCTCTACTCTTTCTATGCGTACACTGAAAAATTAAGGTGCGGCTATAGTATTGCACCAGAGTTTAGATAAACGTTTAAGAAATAAAGTTAGCATACTTTAAAGAGCATTTATCATGATATTTTTTGTGTGTATAAACAGAGTGTAGAGAAACACATTGGGTTTAAGCTGTCTGACTTTAACAATTTGATGGGGACAATTTCGTTCTCGAGTCACACTCAACTCAACTCAATCATCCCACGACAATCTCAGTCTTTAACAACGTAAATATAATTATTTGCAATTTAATGCCTTGGACTGACTTCTCCAGTCTGGTCGCCAAAACACCTAAACCCATATGAGCTTGCGTTTAACCAACCTTTATATCCTCTTTTTATGGACAGCCCTTTCACTCGGACATGATCCATAATTCTTGAGGCATTTTGGAGCCATTTAGCAGGGCATTAAGTATATATTTGTTTATAATTCTGCGAAACTTTTGCAGGCTTTTAGTAAAAACGTCCTGTCGTCAGTGGATACAGTTTTCATGCGTTAGACGCAATTATTTGTTTCTTCATTTGCCGGAACACTTTCCGATGTTTAGCCGTCAATACCGCCTCAAAACTTGGTTTTACATAAGTGGGCCAGATAATATTATACCACATTCGCTGCAAAGCGATGAATTTAAGGTATTGTAAAATAAAAAATAGAGGGAAGCTAACTTCGGCTGTACCGAAGTTTATATACCCTTGGAGCATGATATGCTGCCAGTTTTTTATATGGAGATACGATATATTCTACCAAAAAGTTTTTCTCACTAGAACTACATTTTGGACCGATCGTTCCTGTGGCAACTATATGCTATAGTGATCCGATTTAAATCAAACTTGACAAAATTGTGTGGTAGTATATATATAGATCTGTACAGAGTGGGAGCGATAGCATTGAAAACAAAAAGTTTTTCTCACTAAGACTTTTTTTTCAGACCTATTTTTGTATGGCAGCTATACTATATAGTTGCCCGATTTGGATAAAACTTGCTGAAATTATGTGAAAGCATAGAAAACTTATAAATACGGGGGTTGGGAGCGATAGCATTGAAAAACAAAAAAGTTTTTCTCACTAAAACTACTTTTTCAACCGATCGTTCCTATGGCAGCTATATGCTATAGTCATCCGATCCGGCCGGTTCCGACAAATGTGCAGCGTATTTATACCAAAAGACTTCGTGCAAAGTTTGGTTGAGATAGCTTTAAAACTGACGGAGGAGATAGCATAGAAACAGACGGACAGACGGACAGACGGACAGACGACAGACGACAGCACATGGCTATATCAACTCAGCTCGTCATGCTGATCAAGAATATATATATACTTTATGTGGTCGGAGATGCTTCCTTCTGTGCGTTACAAATATCCGGACAATTTTAATATACCCTCTCCAAGGATATAAAAATAGAGGGAAGCTGACTTCGGCTCTACCGAAGTTTATATACCCTTGGTACATGATGCTGCCAGTTTTTTATATGGAGATACGATATATCTAGCAAAACA
Source organism: Lordiphosa stackelbergi (assembly GCA_018904235.1). NCBI lineage: Eukaryota > Metazoa > Arthropoda > Insecta > Diptera > Drosophilidae > Lordiphosa > Lordiphosa stackelbergi. The sequence continues at coordinate 20,401 of JAEIFU010001658.1, read as the reverse complement.
GTTTTTCTCACTAGAACTACATTTTGGCCGCCCTATGGCGCTATATTCATCCGATTTTGATCAAACTTCAAAAATTGTGCTGAGTCAGATAATAATATAGATCTGATAGCATTGAAAACACAAAAAGTTTTTCTCACTAAACTATATTCGACCGATCATTCCTATGGCAGCTATATGCTCTAGTCATCCATTTGGAAAATACAAATTTTTTTTTTTACTTTGGGGTATAGATTAAAACAAAAAAAGTTTTTCTACTAAAGACTTTTTTTAGACCTATCTTTTGTATGACAGCTATACCATATAGTTGCCCGATTTTTATAAAACTTTCTGAAATTATGTAAAAGCATAGAAGACTCATAAATACGAGATTTGGGGGCGATAGCATTGAAAACAAAATGGTTTTTCTCACTAGAACTACTTTTTCAACCGATCCTTCTCTTGGCAGCTATATGCTGTAGTCATCCGATCCGACCGGTTCCGACAAATGTGCAGCGTATTTGTACCAAAAGACTTCGTGCAAAGTTTGGTTGCGATAGCTTTAAAACTGACGGAGGAGATAGCTTAGAAACAGACGGACAGACGGACGGACGGACGGACAGCGGACGGACAGACGGACATGGCTATATCAACTCAGCTCGTCACGCTGATCAAGAATAAATATATACTTTATGTGTGGTCGGAGATACCCAGCAAACATTTTTTATCGCAGAAGATAAGAATGCGATTCTTCCAGTAGGTGTCGCTTCACTCTGGCGATATCGCATATTTATCGCATTCTCATCTCCCTTCGGGAAGAAATGTGTCACTCTGCGACACTTCTTGAAGGAGAGAAAGCGTTTCTTCTGGGAGATACGAAAAAGTCTCTTCTCAGGGATAAGAAAGCGATTCACACAAAAAAAAATAATATTTGTGCGCGCTGCTACACAACCTGCTGCTGGCTGCTGCTATAGCTCTCTGCTTGCCTGTTCCGATAAACAACGAATTAAACAAACTTATACTTAATTACATGAAAAACTTTTACTTACTCTGAGGCGATTCGAACTCGGTTCCCTTGGACTGAAATCACGATGGGACTGACGTTTTAGACGACTGCGCCACGCTGTGCGTCTAAGACGAGGCAACTAGAGGGTTACTTGTATTGAATCTATTTGAAAGCATTCACCCCTAAATGCATGCTTGTAATTCTCAAGTTCTTATTTATCACTCTGTCCATATATATAGGGCAATAGAAATTGATGCCACATATCGCCAATTTATCCCTTTTATGTTAAAAATGCGAAACCTTGTGTGTTTTGTTTTTGTAAATCGCCAAACTATCATCAGACTCTCATCTCAAACTATCGCCAAACTCACTTTTTGACGAGGAGATAAGAAACCCGACAAAATGTTTGCAGGGTTTGAACTTGATTCAGTTCAACTCAATTGCAGTTCATTACGTGGCGCAGTAGGCGGTCATTCAATTTGACAGTTTGTTTGGTTTTCCAATTTTAATTGCATCTATTTTGTTTCTTTTGCTTTCATTATTTAAATTTCAATGGTAAACTATTGATTATTGAAAACTTTAGGTGTTTTATACAAAGTAATCATCAGTTTTAGTTTAATATTTGTTGGGATGCCAAGTTAAAGTCAGCTTAACATTGGTCAGCAGGTTTTAGAATGCAACGCGACATCAAACGGTAAGGGAACATGCTATCAATCAGTGAGAAGAGATCAACAAAACTTAAAATGAGCAAAAACGATTGCCAAGAAGTGATGAAACAAGTTGAAAACGGCATTGACTACAGTGGGCAACCACAAAATCTTCCATTTGAACACTGTGATTTTCATTTTTCTTTTGCAATTTTACACATATTTAAACACTTCTTGATTACTTTTTGTTTCGCACTCAAAAAAAAAAAATTAGAAGAAAAAAAAGCACCCACCTGCTTGCCCAAATGTAACATTCCCAGCAGGGTTAAAACTTGCAACCAACCACTTGTATTGAGGCTCATGATTTCTACACTGACTAAGTTTGCTTCATAAAATAAACCAAAAACCTAACACTAAATTTTTCTAATGGTTATTTAAATGTGTTTTTTTTTTTGGGTTTTGGCTTTTAAAGCTTAATTGTTAAATAATTATATTGAAGTCAATTGAGCGGAATTGAAAAATGTAATTATGTTATTATAATTAGCTAATTACCTAACTCCCCATCCCCCCTCCCCTCCCACCTATACTTTTATCTAGTTGGTGTTACAATTGTCACTTGTTTAAAAGATTTCCGTTACGTTTTTTCATTGTTGGCTAGCAAACATTTCCGTTACAATGGCCACTTTTGTGTCACACTGCTGGGCATATCCTTTGTTGACTCACACACACACACACACATAGAGAGATCCTTCCTTGTCATCCCTTTCAATTGTCATATTTACATTTGAAGTTATTTCCCAGCAAATGTTTGCATTTTTCTATCTCTTCCCTTTCTCTTTGGAATTTTTATCGCGTTTATCATCATCTGCGGAAGCAAACAACAAAGCAACATCATAAGCGGTTGCTTCACTCAATTTTCAATTCAATTTAACACACAAAACTGGGTGTGTGAAAGTGTAAAAAAAAGAAGAGGGTGCAGTGGGTCGGTCATATTATTATTTCTAACTACTTGCCCCAAAAAGTATGCTATGTTTAATTTAAGTAACTTAATGAGAACCAACTTGCATACTTTTTGTCCCAACGCCCTCTAATCTATTTGCGCTAAAACTTTTTGAAATTTGAATATGCAGCTGGCTTGTATTACCCTCAATTTGCATCCCATTTTTAATGATTGTTTTGCTAATTAAAGCAAAATATCTATCTAAACACAGTGTTTCGCCCTTTTTGCTAGCTCAATTATCAATTAGAAGGAACTTTGCTGTGCGCGTGCATCACCACAGTTGCTAGTCTCTGCTTTCCTTTAAAAGGGTTGAACAAAACCACGGCACGCGCGCGCCCACAACTCATCATGCTCATTTGGTTGGGAGTTTTGTTACTTTTGCGCCTGGGCATTCATAGAAATAAATTGTTGAATATTTTGCTTAAATAATTCTGTGGAAAATGATTTTAAAATGCAGCAAACTTTTGATTTATTCATTATAATTATAACACACACACACACACATACACGCAGTGGCATTTGATCTCTGGGCCCGGGGATTGTGTGCTTTTAATGGTCCAAATTAATATTGCATACTTTTGAGCGCAGCACATTAACGCAATGCGTACGACGAGTGTGTGTGTGTCTGCGTCTGACCATAAACCAAGTTTACAACACAATTTCCAACTGATTTTGATTTGCTGACTGAAATTGGGTGGCTGCTGATTTTACTGTGAAGTGGCAGATTTTTGAACCACAATTGCAGCTGCACTCTAGTATGAGTGTTTGAGTGTGTGTGTGTTTGTTTGAGTGGGCAGCTAATTTTAGGTCTAGCCACATTCTCTCTGAATGTGAATTTGGCAACATTTTGTGAATTTATGTGACACGTAAGTGAAGCATTTCAAGCAAATTTGAAAACGGATTCTAAACCTAATTAAAAGCTTCGGTTGGGCTAGAATAAAGTTCTGTGAAGAGTTGTCAAAATTTTCCAAAATGTCAAATTCAATATTATTTGCTGCTGCGAATGGCTAAAGCCACAGACCAGATATTCACATTACAACAAATTCTGAAGAAAACCTTTGAGAGGCATCAAAACTTTTTACCTTTTTGTTGATTATAAATCAGTCTTTGACACACCGATAAGGTCAAGGTTCTTTGAAACCCTGTCTATCCGATTTCAGATGACGTGAATAAGCTCACCGTCAAAGAGAACTAAACCAAAAAAGTACATTCGACTTTGCAGGATGACGTTGAATTACACTTAAAGCTCCGTCAAAATAGAAAACAACCTCTACGAACCATTTGATACCAGTATAGAACATTCGGCTTTGCAGGATGACGTTGAATAACACTTAAAGCTCCGTCAAAATAGAAAACAACCTCTACGAACCAATTGATACCAGTAAAGTACATTCGACTTTGCAGGATGACGTTGAATTACACTTAAAGCTCCGTCAAAATAGATAAGAACCTCTACGAACCATTTGATACCAGTAAAGTACATTCGACTTTGCAGGATGACGTTGAATAACACTTAAAGCTCCGTCAAAATAGAAAACAACCTCTACAAACCATTTGATACCAGTAAAGTACATTCGACTTTGCATGATGACGTTGAATTACACTTAAAGCTCCGTCAAAATAAAAACAACCTCTACGAACCATTTGATACCAGTAAAGAACATTCGACTTTGCAGGATGACGTTGAATAACACTTAAAGCTTCGTCAAAATAGATAAGAACTTCTACGAACCATTTGATAACAAACGAGGTTTTAGCCAGGGACTTCTTCTGTTGGAGTATATACTGCTCCAGTGCTCACATGCCAACAGAACGGTCTTATTTCTTCATAAAGATCTAATGCTACTCGCATATGCTCATGATATCGGCATAAACGAACGTTCGGTAAGCAGTTCGCTTTCAGAGCTTAAGAGGCAGTCTCAACTGTTGGCTTTAGCGATAAACGTGGACAAGACGAAGTAAGTCTACGCGTCTTGGACAATCTGTTACAACTTTAAAGTTGTAGTGAATTTTGTTTACCTCGAAATGATGATATTCAGCAACAACAACATCAAAGAAGAATTACTCTTTAAAACGATGCTTCTAGGGCTCAGTAAATAAATAGCGCCGTATAGGAACCGTATAGGAGCACTGGCATTACGTTAGACTTGAAAAGCCTGAGCCAGTGTGGATATGTTCAGCATTTTCAAACGGCCGACAGCAGGCCTGCTCGGGCGCCATGTAAATTTCTTACAATGGTTTTTATGAAATTCACTTTTTAATGTGTGTTGTGTTCAGCATTGCCAAATGGGCGACAGTATCCCTGCTCGGGCGCCATGTAAATTTCTCACAATGGTTTTTATGAAATTCACTTTTTAATGTGTGTTGTGTTGAGCATTGCCAAACGCCCAACAACATAAATTCACTGTCTCAAAAAAACGTGCGTGGGCAAGGAAGCCAGTGATCTTCCTTTACGAGCGCGCCAATCTTCTCCTACCACTATTATAACCTTAAGCTAATAACTCAATTTTATTTTAACTCTGAACTCTACCCTTAGCTTGCTAAAGGCGCCACCTTGGCATGAGGTTCGTAACTCAACAATCAGCGATTACGCTTTGCCCAGGATTGAATTGCTGGACTTGTTCAGTGAGCTGTTCATTCAAAACCAGAGCATGGGCTAAGCTGATTTAGTTTTGGAGGTGTTGATTTGGAGTCCTGCTGACAGTAGGCATATATCTCTAAATCCTCAATTTTTTGGTTTTCTTATCCCCCTGATTCCCCTTTTCCCATTACACCCCTTCTTTTTTATTATTATTCTTATATCCTAGTGCGATTTTACAAGGATAACCTTATATTATTGCACTAGTCACTAAAGAAAAACGAACATTGAGGAAAGCGTATTAACTAATTAAATCTAAAATTACATTTCCTACATCTGCATTGAGCGAAACAGATTTTTTAAATATTTTTTATATAAATAATTAATTGTTTAACATTAAAAAATCTTGTCCTAAATGCGTTGGGTCCAAAACGAACAGTGTGAAATACGTTAATTATGTCGTATACTATTGATATTTTTAGTTCTGGACGAGGTTGAAACATAATTTGTCAATAAATAGCTTGGTTTTGTAGAAATGATACGGTGTAAAAGCAGTAGATTTAAAGTCAGTCAGGATTTAAAATTTAGTTGAAGGATTTGTTAGGAACAGATATGAAAACTCCTTCTTCCAACATTGTACAGACGAATCTGGTTGATATTATTAGGTGCCACTGGGAGTTTCCAAGGAGAGGCCACGTCGCAATTTCCAAATATTTCTACCATAGCACAGCGAGTAGGGTGTCAGGTACGTTTTAGCAATCGTTAGTCTGATTTTTGAGTTGGTAAAAACTGCTGAGTCAGTGAAAGCTGCCTAAGTTATCCATATGTTCTTCCAGTGGCTTTAATTACTTGGCCAGGAGAGCGTCTTATTTATTGTAATGCCAAGGTTGACAGCTTGCTCTACGTATTGAATTGGAGTACTGTTAAGCATTAAATTAGGTAGTGATTCAGTGCTCAGCAGTTTTTTATAAATAACAATACACTTACATTTAGACGGATTGAGAGATAGTCCATTACATTGAGCCCATTTACTGACATTAGACAGTTCACTGTTACATAAATTAACACAATCAATTATACTTTGCAGTGGACAACTAGCTACAATTGGACATCATCAGCGTACATGTGGACATTACAGTTTGACAAAGAGACCGGTAGATCGTTAATATACATCGAAAACAGAAGAGGACCAAGAATTGAGCCTTGAGGTACACCGCATTTGACAGGCAAAAAGGTAGACATTTCTTCTCGGGTAAATACTGCCTGTCTTCTGCCACATAGGTACGACGAAACTAATTTGATCGCAGTGTCATTAAAATTGATAAACTTGCATAATTTTGTGCACAGTATGTCATGTTGTACTGTGTCGAAAGCCTTGCTAGAATCTAGTAATGTGAGAAATGTCACTGCTGTTATCGAGTTGCCTTCGAATTTCTTCAGTAACATTTAACACTGCTGTGATGCAGCTGCTATGCTTCCGAAAGCCAGATTGCATATTGTTTAACACTGGGTTACTTACTAAGAACTTGTTTATCTGTTGTAACATTAAATGCCTGAACACTTTGGATAAAAAAGGGCAGAATGGATATTGGTTCTTTGGAACAGGGATTATTTTGGGCAATTTTCCAATTTTCCGGGAATGTTGACGTAGTAAATGCAGTGTTAGATAAGGGTCATTCTTTTATAAACGGAACAGTTAAAAAATTTATTTTTCATTTTGATAAAAAAAAGAAGCCGAAATTTGATCTGACATGCCCATCATAACGTGATTTGCGCTTTTAACAAAAATTTTTTGTTAATTTTATAAACAATAAATGGAGATAGGCTTCTTAGAAAACGATTTGTCATAGGTAAAACAATGGCAGGGCGGTTATACTCAATTTTTAAATTTTAAAATTATATAATGCCACCCTAACAATTGTAAATATTTTATTTTTAATATTTTAAACAATTTTTTTTTAACTTCTTTTTAAATATTTTTTTTAATTATTTAATTAAAATAACCACCTTTAAAAATCTCCACTCACCATAAATTATATAAATTTGTTTCCCAAAATGTCAACTCCACGACTAAACTCTCTGCTTAGATCCTTCTCGTTCGGTATGGACAAGTCCATTTATAGCCCCATACGAATGCTAAGAACAATTGTGATTAGAGAAAGTTTATTGAAACAACAAGTATAAAAAAACAAATCAGCATTTCTATGGCAGCTATATGATATAGATGTCCGATCTGTGTGATGTTGGCAATTTTGAAAAGCTTGGATATATATAAAAGCACAATTGTCAAGTTTCAACAAAAACTGTACTTAAAATTTTAGTTAACAATAATTAAAAAATAAAATTAAATATTTTTATAAAAAACCCATAAAGTCTCCATCTTTTGAAAACACCAAAATTTAAGTTATATTTAGGAAAATTTACAAAGAATGTGGTTAACACTTAAAAAAAATTATAAATAATTTTTAGCAACAATTACTTAATATTATTAAATAATTTAAAATCTATAAAATTATAATTTGAGTAGATACAGTAAAATACTTTTACCAATATCAATTTGAGACCTCGTCCGATAAACTAAACCTGAGATATACGTGTTTTTTAAAACCCCTTTTTTATTTTCGTTTTGACGATTTTTTGAAATTGTTTATAAAATTAACAAAAATTTTTTCTGCAAAACCGCAAATTACGTTGTGATGGGCATGTCGAGATCTAATTTCGATTTTTTTCATTAAAATGAAAAATAAAAATTTTTTAACTGTTCGGTTTATAAAAGAATGACCCATATCTATACTTTAGATTTTGGCAATATGAGGTTAAAAAATTTGACGCATGTCATCCAGACCAACCGCGCTCGACTATATTTTGAGACACCTGGACATATGGGCTTACTGCACACTAAAACTAAAGCTATACAATTATTATCTTCTACAATGTCAAGGTAAGAGTTAGTCAGGATGTCAGGTGTAATTGATTGTATAAAGTTTTTGTTCAGCTCATTTAAGTCAGTGGTCACTTTGTTAAAGGATTTCCAACTCCCAGTTTCTTAAGTTCATCCATTTCTGTTTGGAGGATATAACTTTTAAACTTTTACGTATAATGAGTACGTCTTAGCGGTATTGATCAATGTTATTTACAAGACTTCTAAGCGCTTTAAACTGCGTGTAGCTTACGCTGTCGAATCGGCTAGGGTCCGATTCTGTATTCTGTGCATCTGAACCTTTTCTGAACCCGGTTTGCTCTTCGTCTATGATGTCCATAATGGTGTCTCTCAGGCGATCCAAAACAATTCTTGCTATGAGCTTTGACATAGTGGGCAACACGCAGTTGTCGTCGTTTTTGGGAATTTTCACCAAGATGCCCTCTAACCATTCCGTGGGGAGCTCCGTAGTTTTCCATGACCGTTGTATAACCGGGTATAGTAAATCCAGTTGAAGAACTCCGTAGGTCAATACCAGCTGCTTTGTTGTTTCTATGAAAGATATACACAAATCAGTATACTATATGTATATGCGTATATAAAGAAAATAACATTTTAAATAACAACAACCACAGCAAAGCGATAAAGTTGCTTTACCAAAAACAACTGTGCTGCCGTCGGGCGTCTCTTATCCTCAATTTTGCATTATTTATTGAGTTAATTTGACTTTTCTTTTTATAATAACCTCCCCTTGCTCTCTTTCACACACACACACACACGCGCAATTATCCTGCACATATTTGTACAATTATCATCATTATGTTCATTTTTATGCCCCACTCTCATTCCCTCTGTGGGTATATTATTACGCATACGCCACGTACGCAGCCACTTCATTACAAGAGCCTCTTCTTATTGTTTAAATCCCTCAGTTCCCCTTGGCCCCTTTCGCACCCTCTACCACCCACCCACCCACCCGCCAATGCTTCAGACAAAACACGACCCATCAATCTCTGACAGTAGACGGGAGGGCCTATGCCAGTACCCAGGAGGGACAACAATGCTGGTGGGGAATACTCGTAAATTTCATTTAATCACTCGGACCTTCGACTTTGATGTAGTAGGCTAAAAAAAAAATAAAATAACAAGTGAGAAGAGTCGGTCAAGCCCGCCTGGACTATACTCTGTAAGAGCAAAAAAGTGTTATAGTAGAACTTTCATTTGCTTAGAACTTGACGGTAGTTCATACTACGCAACAACAAAACCTTAGCTCGGAGAGATAGAGTATAGAAAACACTAATGAAGTTGTTGTTATACTACGCTTAGCCATAAGCTTTGAGTGAACTACCATGAAATCATTCGCAGCCAACAACAAAACCTTAGCTCGGAGAGAAAGAGTAGAGAATACACTGATGAAGTTGTTGTTATACTACGCTTATGCGTGAGGGCTATACGCGCGGCTAAATCTGCTTTGCATGCGGATCGCATATGCTTCCTTCTGGCTGTTACATACCTTTGGTACAGAGAATATAAACAACAACAAAACTAAAAACAATGGTACAAGTACATACATACATGTATATTTCTACATATATATATTGTATGTACACACATTTTAACTTGGCATCAGTAGAAGTTAGACTCGCGTATGTGGCCAGTAAATTGCTTGGCCCTTTTTTTTTTTTTTTTTTGTGAAAATTTATTGGCACTGAGACTGATGAGGCAGGTGGCAATTGGGTCAACAACAACAACAAGCAGCAGCCACAGCGCCACAACATACGCGATGATGTGCAACAGTTGGACGGAAATGGATGACCAAGGTCAATTCGAAAATTGATGTGTTAATAAGTTTTGTAGACAAGCAGCAGTTGGTGACTTTAATTAGCCACCAAATTGTCCTCAGTTGCAGGGAAGAAATTGAGAAATGTAGAAATTTGGAGCAGGAGTGCATTGGCGACGCGTTGACTGACAGCCATCAACTTGGTCTCGGGGCTTGGCTCGCTCTACACTTTTTTATGCACGGGGACAGCCATGTTGGTTTTAACGACAAACAGCCATTTTATTGCAAGTGCTGGGCCCCCTGTCTGAGGTTATTAAAGTTTCAGCTTCAGCGAATGGTGTGAAGTCTCATTGCGGGCAGGCAAACGGACTGTGGTGTGGCTTGTTTTCCTTTTCTCGTTTTTTCTTTTTTTTTTTATAGATATAAATTTTATTGCTGAAAAGTGCAATCATAAAACGTTCAAGGCCCCAACTTGCTGTGGTCGGTCTATCGTTCCCATATGACTGGGGGCGACTTGCATTAAAGTTGGTTGTGTGCATTTGAAAACAACCGCAGAAAAGGGGGGAACTTGAAATGACCCATAAAAGTCGATTGACGCAAATCAAAATGAACAACGACAGAAAAATAGTGTGAATCGTGGAATAGATATAATCAATTTATGGCACATTTTTCGTTTACAGCAATTGATGGTGGGGTGGGAGGGGGGGAGTGGTGGAATGGCTTCAAAACAAATCAAAATGGGCAATCAAGTAAGCGGAATCCTTAACCTAAATTTTTAGAAATTTTTTTAAAGGGCTGAAGCTCGAGAGATAAGGAAGAAGGAATCTTAGTTTGACGGCAATAGCTAGTAAAGGAGACTTGTTTTGATCAGGTCGCTTAGGGTACTTAAGCCAAAGATCTATTCCTTTTTTTCAATTTGGATAAGATCCAACAAAAGAAACGGAAATTATTATTACTCAGTACTAAGAACTTGACTCTCAGAACTCTATACTCAATACTGAGTACTCGATAGTTAGTTCTCTATATATAGTACTCGATACTCAGTACTCGATACTAAGTTTTCGATATTCGGTACTTACTTCTCAGTACTAGATACTAAGTGCTAGTTTCTTAGTACTCAACACTCAGTAGTCGATACTTAGTACTCGAAACTTAGAAACTTTCCAAGTAGATACTCAGTTCTAGATACTAAGTAATCGATACTAAGTGCTCGTGGCTCAGTATTACACACTAAGACCTAGATTCTTAGTGCTCGTTACTAAATATACTCGAAACTCAGTACTCGATACTTAGTACTCGATATTCAGTACTTAATTCTCAGAACTAGATACTAAGTACTCGATACTAAGTGTGCTCGTTGTTCAGTACTCCGTACTAAGTACTCGATACTTAGTGCTCGTTACTAAATATACTCGAAACTCAGTACTCGATACTTAGTACTCGATATTCAGTACTTAATTCTCAGTACTAGATACTAAGTAATCGATACTAAGTGTGCTCGTTGTTCAGTACTCCATACTAAGTACTCAAACTTAGTACTCGATACTTAGTACTCGATATTCAGTACTCAATTCTCAGTACTCGATAGCAGTAATCGATACTAAGTGGCTCGTGTTCTTAGTACTCCGTACTCTAAGTACCTCGATACTTAGTACACGTTGCTCCTAGTACTCGAAACGATACTTAGTACTTGATATTCAGTACTTAATTCTCAGTACTAGATAGTAAGTAATCGATACTAAGTGTGCTCTTGTACTTCAACTCGATACCTTAGTGCTCGTTACTAAATATACTCGAAACTCAGTCTTGATACTTAGTACTCGATATTCAGTACTCTAATTCTCAGTACTAGATACTAAGTAATCGATACTAAGTGTGCTCGTTGTTCAGTACTCCACACTAAGTACTCGATACTTAGTGCTTCAGTACTACCGAAATTCAGTACTCGATACTTAGTACTCGATATTCAGTACTCTAATTCTCAGAACTACAAGATCACTAAGTAAATTATTGACATGTGTTGCTCGTTTGTTCAGAAAAGTACTCGATACTAAGTACTCGATAATGGAGCTTAGTGCTCGTTAGTAAATATACTTGAATCTCAGTACTCGATACTCTTTATTTTTCTTCTCCTTTTTTTTTTTTTTTTTTTTTTTTTTTTTTAATTTACCTGTGAATATTAAGTGGCATTTTTTTTTTATTTTTATTTTTTTTTTTTTTTTATTGAAATTGAGTGTACCAATCAGCTGACAGTATATCAATCTAAGGCCATAGCCACTTTTAGATCCATAATGTGCTCATGGGGCTCTGGTATAGCTAATATGGTAATGAGGCTCGCAGACCGTTGGTGCACTTCACACATATCTTTTCTCTTTTTTTTTTTTTTCTTTTTTTTTTTTTTTTTATATTTTTTTAAAAATTTTAATTGTATTCCCTGACAACCAAGAGTTTCATGGTTATTTCTTTCGCAGAAGATGAGAGTGCGTTCAATACTTTATTGGGTCTGGTCTCTAATAGGTGAACGTCAATTTGCTTCCTTTATAAGTTTTTTTTTTTTTATTTTTTTTTTTTTTAAATTTTTTTTTTAATTTTTTAATTTTTTTTTTTTTTTTTTTTTTAAAAATTTTTTTTACTTTTAATTTTACTTTTCTCTAACTTAGTTATAGCACAGAAGGATTGGCGCTTTCCTATTTTTATTTCTTTGCAAGGGGCGAGCTTTCTCCTGTTTTGGATACCAGCTGGACAACTTCATCCCATATTTTTTTTTTTTCTAAATTTTTTTTTGGTAGACATGCATGAGTTCCAATGAAGTCTACGAAAAAATATTATAAATTATTCTTTTTTATTATAAATTTTTTTTAAATTTTTTTTTTTTTTTTTTTTTTTTTTTTTTTTTCTTTTTATTTAATATTGATTAGTTTAATACCAATATTTTTTTTTTTATTTTTTTTTTTTTTTATTTCTTGATATTTATACAGTATTTATTATATGGAAAGGACTAATTTCTCAAAGAGCAAATCACTAATAGAGCTAATGCACCTCTTTTATAATATTAATAATATATATAATTTTTATATTTTATCTTCTTTATAAAGTATTTTTATTCTTCAATGCTGAGTATTCGATACTCAGTACTCGAAATTTAGGACTCCAAAATAAGTACTCGATATTGAGTAGTCGATACTCAGTACTAGATACTAAGTAATCGATAGTAAGAGTGATCGTTGTTCAGTACTCCATACTAAGTACTCGATACTTAGTGGTCATTACTAAATATTATCGAAACTCAGTACTCGATACTAAGTAGTCGATATTCAGTAATTCATTTTCAGTACTAGATACTCGATACAGTAGTCGAAACTTAGAACTCAACAATAAGTAATCGATATTTAGTACTCGATACTCAGTACTAGATACCAAGTAGTCGATACTAAGAGTGTTCCTTCTTCAGTAATCCATACTAAGTAGTCGATACTTAGTGCTCTTTACTAAATATACTCGAAACTCAGTACTCGATACTAAGTTTTCGATATTCAGTACTTAATTCTCAGTACTATGTTGATACTAAGTGCTAGTTTCTTAGTACTCAACCCTCAGTATTCGATACTCAGTACGCGGAACCTAGAACTGGACAATAAGTACTCGATATTCAGAAGTCGATACTCAGTACAAGATACTAAGTAATCGATACTAAAAGCTTCTAGCTCAGTACACCTTACTAAGAACTCGATACTTAGTGCTCGTTACTCATTACTTGATACTCCACACTGCGGTAAAAGCATCCGACTTTGCAAAGACAAAGGCGTACCCAAAATAATGTGTCGCCCAGAAAAAGTGCTTCTAGTTTCCGTCCCCCAGTCGAGCGTCTGTTCAAAAGCTTCGCTCTAAATATACATAAAATACTACGCTCTTGAATCAACAAAATGAATTATCTCGTAACTTGTGGAAGCATTCACCAGGCACTCATATGTCAACACCAATGATTCATTTGCCTGTTGCTTGCCTCTAACCCCTCTTGCCTTGGCAATAAAATATTCACACACACACACACACGCTCAGCTGAAAGAAAACAACAACTGCAAAAGTTACCACAAGTTGGCATCAATTTTTGCCTCGTTTGCTTACTTTTTAGGCATGGCACAACTTTTGCTACAAATTGTTAATAAATAAATTTATTAAAGTATTTCGTTTCCAATTCGTTTCTGGTGGCATAAATCCATTTATAATGCATATAAATCGTCAAACTTTACCAACACTGGCCAACATAATTTGCAATTAGATGAGAGAGAGAGAGAGAGAGAGAACGAGAGACACATTTCACTTCCACTTGATTATGCGCTCAAACTGTTGTTTATGTTTATGGAAATTCTGTTCCGTCTGCCTTGGCCCTTCGGCCGGATTATCCTCATTTTATGCGCTTAATTGTTGTTTGGTTTTGGATGGGCTTCCATCTGAACAGCTGCCGCTGTGTTGTTTGTTTTCGGTGAACGCGGGGGGAAAAGCAAACATTTTGGCCAAAAAGTGCAAAAAATATTGATTAAGTAGTTAATCCAAGGCCTCAAAATGAGGAATGCAAGGAGCAGGAAAATGAGAAAAAAAAGGATGAAATTCTTTATTCATTTTTAATTATTATTTTAATTTTTTCAATTTGTGTTGGTATCAGAAAAGAAAGCCAAGACTTGTTTTAATTGAGGCGCCTCAATTGCCTTTTGAAGTTACGAGTACGCAGACGGCGCAACAGGTGCAGATTGGGTAATTTTTTTTGTTGATGTTGTTAAACTAATCCCATACTCAAAATTCGTACGATATCTAAAACTCTATATAAAAATAATATTTTTAACGACTTTGCACGGAGTTCAAAAGCGAAATAGTAATATCGCTAGTCTATCGATTAGTGCTTATTTCAAGTGTGCAAAATATATTAAAGTCATATTTTTCGTGACCTGCTATACGGCTAAATACTCAAGTGCGTGGCGCAGGAAAACCATTTATCTTTATGTGGATTTGCGACCTCGACTCTCGGAAAGTATATCTCTTAATACTCAAGTGCAATTCATTTAGGACTAATGCAGACATTTATTTTTTGGAGTGTTGGTTAACGTCAGTTAATGCTTAGACTTGCTCAGTAACAAATTCAATTTTTTGCGTAAATTTAATGAAGATACTGAGTTCTCACAAGATCCTGTGCGCAAATCTCTTTTGTGCTGTTTCTGATATAACACAGAATGCTGTTTTTTGAGTGTTGGTAAATGTTGATAAGTTGGTAAAATCGTTACTAAATGCTATTTTTTACGGCAGAGAGATGTTTGACTCAGTCTGCAGGATGTGAAAACCCTTCCAAACCCACATTTGAGATTTTGATCATATTTTATTAAGCACTTTACATATTTCTGTGTTGGTAAACGTTGCTAAGTGCTAAGTGCAGTGTTGCATTTATACTGGTTTTAGCTCCCTTGTTTTTCATTTTAGTCAAAGTGTTTGTTTAGTCGGCTCGAGGTCAAAGCAGTTTGATTATGTTGAGTGTTGGAAAAGGCCAAATTTTGCGAATATTATAATAGTTCGACAACTAAGGCATATTGTTTTATCAGCTTAAGAAATCATAGAACGTTGTTATGGATAGCGACCTATGTTTTTTATTTGGGATTTTTTTAGCTGTCTAAAGGTCAGCTTAAAAATCCCAAATAAATCCTAGAACTATTTAGCAGGCTCTAAGTAGAAAATATTATCGATATATCGAAATATCAATCATTTTTCCCAAAATGACGAATATATTCAACAACCCTAAAGCACTCACACACAAAGATTCTGTGATAGGGCAATTGCTACTGCGTCAGATTTTGCTACAAGCCAGCCTTTGCAAAGCTAGCTGATGATTGAATTGAGGAAATTCAATAAATAGCTATACAATCAATTGTGGTGTTGTGCGTGTCTTGTTTTAAAAATGTTATGAACAAAATCATAACTTATTGACCTAGAGCCTGCTAAAAAGTTCTTTGATTGATAATCAAAAGGTCGCTAAAACAGTCACATTTACTTAAATAAAATTTTGTGTATTTTTAAAGTGTTGGAAAACGCTTTATATTGCTTTCTTTTCTACATTTTGTTTATGTTGAGTATGGATAAACGACATCAGAGAAAGACGTTTTTGTCTATGAGCAAAGTTTGATAAAGAACTTTGCTCTTTAAGCATTTTGTTTTATAAGGCCCATACGGACATCCGAAGTAACAAGAAGTTTCATACAAAAATTGCAGAAAGAAGAAGAAGCAGAAGTTACGATTTCGCTGCCTTTGACATATAAAGTGTTGGTAAACGCCATATTTTGTTTACTTTTCTCCTTATTTTTTATTAGACTTTGATTTTCTCTCTCCTTATTTTTTATTAGACTTTAATAGCGATTTAGCAATGAAAATGGCTTGTGTAGTCTTTTGATATTTTAGTGTTTAGGGTTTTTCAATACTACGGTCACACTGTATAGAGACGCTGTAAATAAATGAACGTAGACAGAAGCGGATAATATGGAGTAGTAGACAGACGAGCAGACTAAAAGATTAACCCGTATCGACAAATCGTAAAAATACAAACCTGTATAGAGATAGGTAAATAGAAATCGTGTAAAAAAAACCGTGGAAATAAAATATTTTCGATTTTTCGGTTTACACACTACACTCCTGCCCAAAATTATACGACACTGCGAAAATTTTAGTTTCGACCCTCGAAATCAAGTATGCAGAAAGAAAGCTTAATGAATTCTGCTTAAAATCTGATATTCTTATCTCTGATTGCATCTCGCGTTTTCAAGCGGCGGTTAAAAATGCAAAAAAGTTAGATTTTTGTCGTGCAAGTGTATCCAAATTATACTACATATTTGAAATATTGTGGCTGGAGAGAAAGATTTGGTTTCAATAAATTTTTTTTATATATCTGCTAACAATTTAATGAATTTGTAATAAAATGCCGACGAGGAAAAGGGAAGGATAAGAGCCTACAACGATATTGGCTTTAATGTAAGCAAAACATTGCGGAAAATCGGTCGAACGCGTTATGTTATCACCAAAATTTTGAACCACCAATGAATGGTGTGAAGCATAGCTCTGGAAGAAAAACCCAAGTTGTCTGACCGCAAAAAGTCGCATAATACTTGAAGCTAGCAATTCGTTTGTTTCGTGCTCCACACTTGCTGCATGTTGCAGTACGCCTGTGTAACCGATGACTGTTTGACGGACGCTGCAATCATCGGAGGCATTGTCAGAGGAGTCTTAAAAAGGGTTCCGTTCTTAGCCGCACCACAAAAACAGCACGACTTTAATTTGTGGAAAAAAAACTTGAGAGAACTGGGCCTCGGTATACAATTTCAACTTTATTTTGTAAACTGCTTTGTTCAAAATTTATAATTTAGATAATTTTTTCTGATGAAAAAAATTTAGTGCTGACGGCCCAGATGGGTTTCGTCACTATTGGATAGATTTGCGTAAGGATACACTTATGTTTTCCAAACGCAATTTCGGAGGCAGATCCGCAACGGTTTGGGGAGCCTTTCCAGCGTCTGGAACGTTTGATCTGTGCTTCACAAGCTCCAGGATGAACAGTGGAGAATACATAAAAGTATTGGAGGATCGTCTTCTGCCATTTTTGGAAAAAAAAATATGGAAAGCGATCTTGTTTTTATGCAAGATAATGCACAAGATCACAAGATCAGAGAGACCCAGCGCTTCATAAGTGATTACCATATAAATTTTTGCATTGTCCAGCATACTCCCCTGACCTAAACCCAACTGATAACATTGTAGTTATCTTAGCCTCGTGTGTTTACGTCAATAACAACAAATTTTAGAATGTCGAAAGCCTCGAAAACGAAATTTTGGCTTAATGGTCTCTTTTATACCAAAATTTACTTACAAATTTAGTGAATTCAATGCCTATGAGACTTTTCGAGGGAAGTAAAAGGCTCGTATGAATTATTAAATATTGTTTATATACCATTATAAGAATAAAATATTAACTAAATCCAACAAATTGACTGTGTCGTATAATTTTGATACGCATCTATACAAACATGATAAAAATCTAACTTTTTGCTTTTTTACCACTACTTGAAAACACGAGATGCAATCCGAGATAAGAATATCAGATTTTAAGCAGAATTCTTAAGCTTTCATTTTGCATATTTTTTTTTTATAATCCTTCCCAATTCTCCTACGATGGATCGAAAACAAACATTTTCGGGGTGTCGTATAATTTTGGCCAGGAGTGTATTTCCATGGGTTCTTTTTTCACACGGTTTCTATTAACCATTTTTATATATTGATTTTTAAATATACATAAAAATTTTCTAGAGAGTGTTGGTTAAAGTCGATTTTGGATGACACTTCGTTATAATTTGCAGTGTTGATAAATGCTTTTTATAACCTTGCAGAGGGTATATTAAAATTGTTCGAATGTTTGTAAGGCATGGCAGAAAATGTCTTCGACCACATAAGGTATATATATTCTTGATCATTACGGCAAGCTCAGTTGATATAGTCAAGTCCGTCTGTCCTACCATTCGTTCGTCAGTTTTTAAACTATCTGAACCAAACTTTGCACAAAGTCTTGTGGAACAAATACGCTACACATTTGTCGGAATCGGTCGGATCAAACGACTATAGCATATAGCTGCCGTTGGAAAAACTAGTTCAGTTTTAGTGAGAAAAACTTTTTGTTTTCCATGCAATCGTCTAAACCTCGTACCTTAGAAGTTTTCTATGCTTTAACAGAATTCCACCAAGTTGGATGAAAATCGGACAACTATATAGTATAGCTGCCATACAAAAGATAGGTCTGAAAAATAGTCTTAGTAGGAAAAACTTTTTTGTTTTTAATGCTATCGCTTCCAAACTTGTTACTAATCAATATTATATGCTACCACTTAATTTTGCCAAGTTTGAACCAAATCGAATGACTATAGCATATAGCTGCCATAGGAACAATCGGTCGAAAAAGTGGTTCAGTGAGAAAAACTTTTTGTTTTCAATGGTAGCGTCTTTATACTTTCCAGTTATGAATATTATGTGTTTCACAAATGTTTTTGGAGAGTTTGATCAAAATCGGATGATTTGGCATTTATATATCATGCCCAAGGGTATATAAACTTTGTTCTTAGCCTAAGTTAGCTTTCCTCTATTTTTGATACTAAAAGTGTAGGTAAATTCCTCGGATCACCGAAAAACAAAATAATATTTCTTCCTTTTAAAACTGTGTAATTTTGCAGAAGGCTTAAAAAAAACTCCAGCTGTTTGGCTGCCTTCATTATCTGTTTCTCTGTAAATGTGTGTGTGTGTGTGTGTGTGTGTGTATTGTTTGCTTACGCTTCTTTTGTGTGTTAATGGAAAAAGTTGGCCCATCCTTCAGCTCCAAGCTCTCCCCCTCCCCCATCTCCCCATCCCCTATCCGGTGCTGCCTGTTGCTGCTGTTTGCTGCGCTGATTGCATTGCCTTTGGTTCGGTCTTTCAATAGCTATTACAATAAACTACAGCTCATTGTTGTTTAGGATAGATAACGACTACCTCCCTCCCCCTCCATCCCCCTTGACAGGAGCCAACTTTAAGCTGTTTCTTTGGCATATAATTTTAATGAGCTGATTTTTGTGTGTTCACTTCTTTCTCTTGTTGCTTGAATCAAATTAATGCAATTGACTAGATGAGGCATAGCCGTAATTTTTGAAATCAATAAAATGGATTTGTGATGCTTTCAGCTATTCCGACATCTTGCCAAATTCATCATTTGCTCTTTGAGAGAAAACACTTCACTTCACAGGAAAAAAACCAAAATAATATAACGACTCGACCGCTCGACTTGAAAATGGTTAACGAACTGAACTCAATTTGGCCAGAATTTGTGCTCCCCCCCAGAGGAAGCTGCTTAAAAATTGATTAACACTTTTCGCATAACAAGTCTCAAATTACCAAGAGGCGTCTAAATGCCGTCGTCAAGCCAATGTAGTTGTTGTTATGTGCCCAACTAGTTAGCACTTTCCCGAGCCGCTGCCGCTGGTTAAAGAAAATCCATTCAAAGTTTGAGATCCATTTGCATTTAATATTGCCCCAAGATTTTAACATATGTCGTTTTCTAAGCTAACTTTTTATCGTCGATATGTTAAATGCCCTAATTTTTTCTAGACATCGGCTTTAGCACTGAGGTGTGATCCAACCTGATAGAGGGAGTGGGATCAGTAAGCAGTGTTGTGCAATAACAATTGACTGTTTTTAGTAAACCTTTGGATAAGTTGTTATCGCGGGGGAAAGTCAAGTGTCAACGGGTAATAAGCTTTTACATAATATATGTATGTATGTGTGGGTCATATGTTCGATATACCCTATATAATTTATAATAATTGAAGTTTTAACACTTATGGATCAAAAGGGTATCAAGAAGTTGTAAAAAAGTATGGTAAAAGACAGAAGAAAACGTTTTCAGTTTGTCGTGTTGATTTCGGAAACCTTAAAAAATTATAGCCA
>JAEIFU010001657.1:0-61856 GCA_018904235.1 Lordiphosa stackelbergi | reverse complement strand
GCATGGCATTTAAAGCCGTCAGCCCATATTTCCCTTGAATAGTCCCCAATACTCCATTTCCGGTTACTACACTCGACTTCCCGGTGGTGGCGAGATATCAAATCGTTCACCGGCAATGGTGCGTTAGAGGATCACCCATAGGAAAAAACAAAATAAATAAACAAAAAAAATTTACATTAATTGATATTGACAATAATTTTAAATTTAACATTAAAATACATTGACTGAGATTATAATTGCTGCCTTAATTAACATTAAACATTGAATTCACTTATTAACATTTTACGATACATGATAATATTCTCTACAAATAAGCTTAAGGTCACCCATCCTCTTTCTCCATTTAAGACTCCAATTAATTCTGCATCACTCATATATTTCGCTCCAAAAAATCTTTGTCTAATGTTTAATTTCCTCCTCCTCTTGCATGTTGCACAGGCTGCATCTTTTATCGAGTCCGAGTACATTCCTTCGATTTGCATTTAGCCATAACATATCTGCCCTTGCCTTGATGATCCATGTTATCTGCTTACGGGAAAAATTATCATTGCAGTATCCGGCTCCAACGTGATGACTCAGTTCTTTATAAAATCTTGACTGGCTTATTTTTGCACTTGCGTAGTATCTCTGAATATTTTGCAGTTTAAGTTTAATAAATAGGTCGTCAAGCTTATTGCACCAATCGATGTACGTGTCAGATTCATTGCACAAATTTATCCCCAAGGCATGTAATTTCTCATTGAGCTCTCTGCTCCAATCTATATTTTTTTCAAGAATTTTCCTTGATAGAATGTGCGGTAACCGTTGACTTCCATAATCGAACAATGTTCGTGTTATGTACTTTAAGTGCAAATTTAAAGTATAAAAGTGCCCATCCTCGAGTCCCGTTTCAATTGCAAGAACGTAATTCGGTGTTTGCGTTGGTAATTGAAGAACCCTCTTTATGAAGTATCTATGGAGACTATCAACTTCCTCAAAGCAGGAGTATCCCCATACCTGTGCTCCATACGCTTGTACCGATCTACATGCTGCTCGGAATAGATTCCACTTGTCGGTAAGGGGTATGTCTGATCGCCCAGTAAAAGAGTTCCACGTGATATTTAAACTCCTTTTTGCCTCTCCATTCCTATTGGCGACATGTTTTTTAAAGGACATTCCTGGTGTTAAAGTAACACCCAAGTATTTATACTGGCAGGTCACTTCCAATTCCGTACCCCTATATAACCAGGCTTCATTCGCTGCGCGTCTTCCACTTTTTTTAAAAATCATAATTTGAGACTTCTCCAGATTCACCTCCATTCCCCACGTTTCGCAATAACATTCAAGTTTTGCTATCATTCTTTGAAGTGTGTTGACATTATCCGACAACATGACTATATCATCCGCGTATAGAAGCAGCCGGATGTTAATCTCATCTATCCACAGGCCACCTTCAAGCTCCTCGTGTAAGTCATTCAAATATAACGCGAACAACAGGGGGGATAGAAGGCATCCCTGTTTAACTCCGCTGCTGGTACAAAAGTCTTGAGACAGATTTTCTCCGGACCACACCGCTGCCACTGTATCCTTGTATACAACCTCGATAAAATTTACAATTTTTGAGGACACACCTAGTTGGTGCAGCTTGTAGATCAAAAGATCTCTCGGTACTTTATCGAATGCAGCCCGGAAGTCCACAAAAAATGCGTAAACTTTTTTGTTTTCTGCCCATTTTAGCTTTACTATTGCATTCAGGTTGTATATATTGTCAGTTGTGGAGTAGTTTTGTCGAAATCCGGCCTGAAACTCGTTTATTTTGTTATTTATCTTGGTCCATTCTGTCAGCCTTTCGTTGATTATACCCATAAGAATTTTCGCACTGCAGTTCATAAAGGATATACCTCTATAATTTTTCGGGTTATTTAAGTCACCTTTCTTATGAATAGGAAATACTATGCTTCGTTTGAATGAGTCATCACAATTTGTATTTGTGAGTAAGTTGTTATAGACTTTAACAAGCTCTTGCAAGAATTCGTCAGAGGCATTTGAGTAGAATTCATAGGGTATTCGATCCTCTCCTGGCGCTTTATTATTTTTGGTCTTTGCGAGCATTGATCGTATCTCCATTAATGTGATGGGCCCATCTAGGCTGCTATCTGCCTTCCAATTCGGTGCATACAGAATGTTTAATGCTGTTCTCTGAGGGTTTAATAATTCACTGAAATGCACCTTAAAGACATCTTCTGTTATGCTATTTCCAACCTGCATTTTTCCGTTTTTCAGCGTCTTCACAATGTTCCACCAATCCTTCGTGTTTCTTACTTCTGCTAGAGATTGTGCAAAAGAATCAAGATATTCTCTTTTTTTTAAAAAGGCACAGTTTGTTATATTCCTTTTTTTTCTCCATATAATATTTTTTGTCAGAGAGGCCACCCGTGCGTTTATATGTTTTAAGAGCCTTAAAAGTAGCTGTTCTCTCACGCATACACTTCTGATCAAACCATTTATTTTTGGGAAGGAAATTATTATCAGCCTTCTTTATAACACATGATGATTTAATGGCTGAGGTAAGATCAAGTAATTGAGTTTCCGGTGATTGCTTAATTTTTTCGAGATTTTTGGTCAAGAGCGATATATACTTGGGTTTTAGGGATTCATTCCAGTATAGTTTTGGCAGCAGTTTCATATCAAGTTTTGATTGCTTGGTGCTAGTCAGATTCATGGTCAGTTTGACTGGAACGTGATCTGACCAGATGGCGTCATCCACTTGCAGTTTTGCAATGTGTTCGACTAAGTCTTGTGAGACTGCGCAAATATCATTTACAGAGTTTCCTTGGCTGGATATATAAGTAAAATTGCCCACTTCATCCCCTAGTGTTCGACCATTCAAAACAATGAGACCATAGTCGTCACAAAAGTTCATAAAGTCTCGACCATTTGCGTTGACCACCTCATTCTTTGACGATTTATTTTTTGCACCCAGATGTAAAGTGTGCTAGGGTCAATTCGTCTAGCTCTTGGTGTTCATTTCCAATGCGAACGTTTAGGTCGCCCATTATTATAGAGCAGCATGTTGATGACTGTGTAAAGAAGTCCTTGATTACTTCAAATTCTTCTCGCCAGTTTGAGCCGCGTATGTAGAGCGGAAAATTTATAAGCATTGTTGCATTATTGAAAGAAGGTTGGCAAGGCCCTTTGGGGCTGTATAGACAATTTTTCACTTTTACACTTCAATTTAAACATCTTGAATTCTCAATACAAACGCTTACACGAACAGGGCTCGGAACAGGGTCCATTAACTTAGCATGATCGGCAATGTTTCCTTCTGCCTGTTACGTACATTTGCACGAACTTAGTATAGCTTTACAACTCTACGAGTAATGAATTCAAAATTTAAGCTCTTTCCTCAGCTTTTTTTGGTAAGCAATTTAAGCTTTAATTTGCTTCCTGTCCCTTCAAAATATTTTTATTTTTTCCTAAAGTACGGTACGGAGTACTCAAAAAAGCGCTCGCAAATCCACACGATCCACACGAACATCGAACTCAAACGTCGAACTCTGAATATGTGATGGTATGCGCAGCTGTTCGAGCCTTTTTTGGGCGCCCAAAGCAATTAAATTTATTTATTTTGACGGTCAGAAGCAAAAAAAAAAAATGATCGAAAAGAAGGGTGAGAAAGAAAGATCTGCAACAAGCATATCCGGGCCAAAAGCAACAACAGTAATACTAAGTTTTTTAAAATAAAAAACAAATAAATAATAGTGGTATTCCTGAAATTGATTTGCTTTTGATTTGCTTTCGATTTGATTTCGTGAAACAGCTGATGACAGCTGCTCCATACCAAATGAGTAGTGTGCCCAGAAAATGTAAGAAAATTAAGGTTATACTAATTGATTTCGTAAAATCAGCTTCGAAGCTGATTGCGATTTGCTTTCGTTTTAGTGTGACAGTTCTCTTAGAGAACTGCTTGACTTGGTCAAAGATGTTCATGGTTAACTTATCTGCTTTGCTCTCCTAGCAAGTTCGAAGTTACAAATTCTTCCACAATTTTATTCTTTGCTTTTACGAAAGCAAATCAAAAGCAAATCACTTTCAGAAATACCACTAATGTTATTTTCATACAAAAATTTATTACATTTTTGATTGATCTCGCACGCCACCAGATTCGTATTGCGTCTGGAGAGGGTGTTTCGTTTTGGCGCCAAGTGCTGTTTTAACAATTCGAAGAGGCAAATAAAACTGTTTGGCGCTCATATGGAAGTTTGGAAAGACTTGTTATACCCGTTACTCGTAGAGTAAAAAAGGGTATACTAAAGTCGTGCAAATGTATGTAACAGGCAGAAGGAATCATTTCCGACCATATAAAGTATATATATTCTTGATCAGCATCAACAGCCGTGACGATATAGATTTGTCCGTCTGTCCGTCCGTCCGTCTGTCTGTATGAACACCTAGATCTCAGAGATGGTAAAAGATAGAGGTTTCACATGTATGGGACAAATGCTTCTTTTATCTGCACGCAGATCAAGTTTGTTTCAAATTTTGGCCACGCCCCCTCCCGCCCCCGCAATTTGGAAAAAACGTTATATCTCTTACAGTTTTAAAGATAGACGATTCGTAGCTTCTAAAGATAGTTAGTAATTAGCAAAATGAATCGATTTGCCAAACAAATGATAAAGATCGGATGAACCGTTCACAAGTTATGAGCAAAAAAGTGAACCAAGCCCCCCTTCCGCTACCACCCCTCCCACCCTAAAAAATATGTTGCATACTTTTCGGATGGTCACACTAAAGAACGCAGGAACACTGTTAAACATGTTTTTTCATGAGTAACGGGTATATCGAAGTCGGTAAGAGCCGACTTTACCTTACGCTCTCGTCTTGAATTATTGTGATCACCAGAGACATCATAACGGGCCTGACAACTATGCGGGTCCCAGTCCTTTCCCCCTGAACAAAGCTTGGGGCTTGTTGAGTTTTAAATTGAGTTTCAACAAGGAGTTCTGTATCAACCGGGTGAGATCAGCAGAGATTTTAGTTGGACGTTGCACCTTACCATGGGCGAATTGTCACGTCCGACAGTTTGCTATTCGATTTTGTATCTAGGAGACTCCACTCTACGGGGGGCGCTAGTCGGAAGTCACCATCCAGACTTATTGATTTGTACAGGGTACCGTGATTTTTACGTATCTATTGAACACGTCATTCTGTGTGAATATACATAAGATCTTACAATCTGTCTTCGCATTATCAAAATACTCATAAATCTTCCCATATTTCCCCCTTGCCGCGAATAAGGCAACTGGGACACTGATGGTTACTTTTGGCTTCCTCATCTTTCTTTCAACACGATTTGAGCGGAAGAGGTGCCCCCTGGCTATACCCTGTTTTTATTTAGTAATGATTTTAAATTCTCATCAATTTTTATAAACAAATCGCCACAGAATTCACTAGCGATTTGGGTTTTAGCGATTTGCCAAATCGCTGGAATATTTTCGCCATGCCACAGAACTTCGAGCGATTTCATTTTTTTAGCTTGTTCACAAACCCTTTCGAACTTGACTGCATAGGGTAGCCACCCCGCAAGTGCAACTTAGATTAAGCCTTTTTATGCGTTTTTGACTAATATTTTGAAATGTAAGCTATTTGGTTAGTTCTTTTTTAAACAAATCAAACTTAATTTTCTTTAACTGAGTTAAATATTTGTTATTTCCCACACAAAAAAGTCAAATTTCCCTCCCGCCAAAATAAAAATGATACCTTGCAACTCTAGCTGCTGTGCGGTTACGAGAGAACGGCGAACGTAAATGTAAGCTAAAGATTTGCTTTAATTAAATAAATGCCTATGGCACGATAGATGTCAATCGACTATTAAGGGAAGAAGCAAATCCGTAAGGAGACGCTAGAGTGCACCCGTCTTTGATTCGCATCTGACCGTCTTTCTAAGTCAGACGATATACGTAGGCAAAATCATAAGGGTAATGATGCTGTGCTCGAAAATAACATTAGGCCGGCCACGCATTATTCAATTCAAGCAATCGGATGAAAGGTTGGCCAGACTTAAAGTCAGTTCTTTCCAGGCTGCAGCCACAACTTCCCTGTCGACCATTGTGAGATTGAGGGCGAAGTCCTTATGCTCCTTCATAAAATCCAAGCAAATTTCGCTCTGGACATCTGTTCGATGCTTTTCCCTTTATAATTAATTTTTATTATAACCATTTGCAGCCATAGAGCGGCTTCTCGTCATTACTTTGGCGTCGGCGTTGCCACTTTATTCAACTCAGATTGGCAGCAATCGATTTACAAATTGCACAATAATAAAGCAAAAGATCAACCAAAAAAATTATTGCTAGTTAATCTAATTTTTTTATCTTTGTTTTAACACAAAAATCGCTATTTTATACACTTTAAAACTAAGTTCGATTAATTTCGAACTTCAAATGTTAAAAGGTGGCACCACTGAAATACTAGCGATTTGGTGAGTTGAAGTGAATGACCAATTTCACTAGCGATTTAACCAGCGATTTTACTAGCGATTTGGTAAAATGCTTATTTAATAAACTTAACATGTTAAATGTTTAATTTTTTTGATGTAGATTATTCACAAATTGAACACCCTTCAAGACTCAATAAGCCTTATTTTTATCAAAATGCATTTTAGGGGCTTTTTTAAGCAAATCGCCGACTCAGAAGTGCGCGATTTGCAAATCACTCGAAAACATGCTCTGTGGCAGGGCGAAATCAAATTCGAGCGAATTTAGAGCGAAAGTGAATTCTGTGGCACCCCTGTATATTTTTACCTTTTTGCAATTTTATAGTGGGTGCAATAGGATATCGGAACTTTTGGTGCTTGAACAAATTGAAAGAGTTTGCTCACTATTTTGATGTGTTTTGTGATTGGGTTAAGATGCCAAAAGTTTATAAGCAAAATTTTCGTGATGCCTGGCTGCAAGATGAGGAGTTCTAAAAATGATAGCAGGGATTTCACTAATCCAACGAGAACATATTGTGCGTATTGCAATCCGCAATTGGCGCAAAGCATTCGTTCAAAAGTCAACAAAAACGGAGGAGCAGGAAGCACACGGCGATTGCGACCAAAGAAAATCTAACATGGGAGCACACTTTGTGGCGTAGTCTTCATTTTAGTCAGCTGTTTGCTGTCATTTTGGCTCTCTGAGTAATTTTTGTGACTATGTCCGTCCCCATCTAACCAACTATATATAAAAATTTTGACTAATATTTTGAGTTGTCACAATGAAATGTTCTCTTTGTCAGGATGGAGTTAACAACACTGCCATAAAGAGAGTATTTTAAAGTGTGCTTCTATGTTAGATTTTCTTTGTTGCAACAAGTGATCATTTGTCAAAGTTATGTGTGGAGTAGTTTTTAGCTTGCTAAGCTGCTGCAAATATAAAATTAGGCAGAACTAAGTGCGCGTACGTTATTAAAAATTTACTTGCAATGCATTTCATGGACAACTTACGCACCGACATCAGACTCGCTTTTTCAAGTCTTTTGTTGACGAGTCCTTTAACATTAGTGTGACAAAAATTCTTGGTAAGCTTTTTGTAGATTAAAATATAAATTCTTAAAATACATACATATGATATAATTGTTTACGATAGGGAAATCATGTTCCGTTTTAATAAAAAGAATTTCAATTTTTTTCTAAATATACATTTCCAAAAAAGGTCCACTTTTTGTCACGTTCGAATGCAAGTATCGTGAAAATGAACAACTGCCCAAAATCAGCCTCAGCACCAATAACGGGGCGTATTAGTAGTTATAAGTTAAGCCTGCTTAGTCTTTGATTTAGACTTTAAATGTGTTCGATGGTCCCGTTCTATAGAATGGAAATTCACATATATTTGTTGAAAACGAAAATTTTATTGTTTTAGCAATTTTTTTGGAAATTTTCTTATAATTTTTAGCAATTTTTAGCAACTTTTTTCCCAAATCTAGCAATTTTTGCTTCGGGGATTCTGGCAGCACTGATTTCGATACACTTTTGCATTCTCCACAGCCCATTGTATTAGTGTGACCTTCACAGTAGATTTTTACCAAATATATTTTTGATGGAATCTACCGACCAAAAAGTAGAAATTAACCTTGGTGTCCTCGTTATTGTAGGTATTCGTGAGGCATCTCAAAATGTAAATGCGTAAGGAAAAATAACTTAGCTGAACCACTCTACCAAATTCTGCTATTTTTTCCTAAGATTGCGACTTTTTGCACCTTTTAGTAAAATTAATTCCGGTTCACTTTGAACTTTGGCACATTATTTGATATTTAATAGCCTATTTCCATTGACAAATTGTCATTTGTTTGACATTCACAACTATACGTGGTCAAAAGCAGCTGAAAAATTTGATTTAAATAACAGGCGCCACTTTCAAACTCTCGTGAACTCAGTGGAATATTTAGCAAAAAACATGACATACCGTACGTCATGACAGCAATTGCGCTGGGCGAACGCGTTGTAATCGCACTGAATTATCAGCAGAAAGCTAAATACACAACTTTTTTTGACTAATTAATATCGCTCCTACTTTTTAAATTCAAATTAACAATTTATTGTTTCTAGATAGTAGCGAGTAATGCTAGAGAGTAGCGAGTATTTTAAAACAAATAAATACCAAATTCCTTCGTGGGGAATGCCATCATTTTTAAGAAATGAAAGAAATGAACAATTTGTATGGAAGAAATGACATCATTTTCTTCATTTCTTTTCATTATATGAAATGAAGCTTCATTTCTTTTGTGGAAATAGGCTATAAGTTTTTATGAGATAACCTCAATTTGGGAGTGAAGTCAGTGCTATAAGGTGGGACCACCAAGAACCATCTTAATTACACTAGTTTACAGCCAAAAAGACCCATTTCTACTGAAATTTTTTTTAGTGTAGTTTGGAATGGTGATCTCAAAAATCGATTTCAAAAATTTTTTCATGGCTCCGTTTTCGAAATATGATTTTTTTTTCATTTTTTGGGTAGGTGCTCTTACGATTTAAGCCATATCTCACTTCTTAATTGTCAGATAGAGTCAAGCAAGATATGAATCGAAAGGTAATTGAACTGCCAGTAATTGCGTAAAACATTGTTTTTAAATCGGCTTAGTAGTTTGAATACAATAACCAAAAAATATTTCAAAAAAAATCGATTTTTTGCTCGAAAATGCGAGAAATTTCATTTTTGAACGCCTGGAAAAAATATAAAAAAATCCAAAAAAAATATTTTTATTTTTCTACTAAAGAATCGCACTTCTACGAAGAAAACCAGATAACGATTATCAAAATCTATGAACAAACACAGGAGCTGTGAGCAATTTAGTGCAAAAAAATGTGGTATTTTCGTGATTATTCAAAAATAAATTTCCGTTTGCTTCGACTTTTGTTCGGTTCTTGATTATAATTTTTGTTCTGGCTTTTCGCTAACTTCATAAAGTGACCAAAAGACGAAGAAAAATACAAGTTTATTTTTTTGTGAACACACAAAATACTCAAATTTGACTGTTAGTTCTTCTACTCAATTTGATCCATCATCGGTACGTGTGACACGATTTTCCTCACCAATACCTTATTGTCTTCGTAAAAGTGCGATTCTTAAGTAGAAAAAATAAAAATAATTTTTTTGATTTTTATACACTTGAAAAGTGTATTATAATTTTGCCCAGAAGTTTGCAACGCATAGAAGGAATCATCTCCGACCACATAAAGTATATATATTCTTGATCAGCATGACGAGCTGAGTCGATTAAGCTTTGTCCGTCCGTCTGTCCGTCTGTCCGTCCGTCCGTCTGTCCGTCTGTCTGTTTCTACGCGAACTAGTCCCTCAGTTTTGGAGCTATCGAGCTGAAACTTTGCACAGAGTCTTCTTTTTACTGCACGCTGCTAATATGTCGGAACCGACCGGATCGGATGACTACTTCTTGTAGCTGCCATACAAATGTTCGTTCGGAAAATGGGTTTTAGTAAGAAAAACTGTTTTGTTCTCAATATTACTGCTCTCAAACACGGTCATGGGTAATATGTAATGTTTTTAAGCTGATCTGCGAAGTTTGGTCGAAGTCGCTAACCGTTGAGACAAGCTATTTCAAGTGTATCAAAACTTCGGTACAGACGAAGTTAGCTTTGCCTTTCTCGTTTGAAATATATTTGGTCGTTGAATCAAAACTACTAAACCGATTTTAAAACAATGTTCTACGCGATCGTTGGCAGCTGAATTACCTTTCGATTCATATCTGGCTTGACTCTATCTGACAATTATGAAGTCAGATATGGCTTAAAATGTAAGAGCACCTACCGAAAAAGTGAAAAAAATTCATATTTCAAAAACGGAGCCATAAAAAAATTTTTGAAATTGATTTTTGAGATCACCATTCCAAACTACACTACAAAAATATTTCAGTTGAAATGGGTCATTTATTTTTTTAAGGCCCTATTCTCTTTCAGCAAAAAATTTTTTTCGACTTTTTTTTTTGCATTTTTTTATAGCTTGGACATTTAAGAATATAACCCTAAAAGGGTTTTTTGAAATTCGAAATACTTTAGAAGATATAGCCTTTTTAGTCGAACAATGTCTTTGCTAAAACAAGAAATTTTTGACTAAATAAATTTCGAGTAAATAAAGCTGTGAAATATCGGCTGGTTTTTTAATTTGTACGGATACATGTTGTCGCCTTAGATCGATATCGATTATTAATCGACTTTTAATCGATAATTATCGAAGGCTATGCTACACAATGCTCAGACTGATTAATCCGCTCAGAAACTAGAGCTGCGGCCGTATATAAAGAAGGCAAAATGGCACGCAGAACAGAGGGAACTGCTCCTGAAAACAGTTTTTTTGAAGATGAGGAAGGTCCGCTGTATGCAGCTGGCATCGCCGACTAATATCTGTAAGTATATAATATCTGTAATATTTTTGGTTACTTTCTAAGCAAATTTTTCGGACTGCCAAGCCACTTTTCTCCAGTTCTACTAAACCGATTTTGATGAAATTATATGCGATCGACGCAGAATTGTCACCATTCTAAAACTGCATTTTTTAATTTTTGATTTTTTTTTGCTATTTCCCCAAAAAAGGAACTTCAAACTTTAAACGCGTTTATCTCGAAACCACGTTTTTCGAGCTGGCGGCCACGATTCCGCCAGTTCTACTGAACCGATTTGGATGAAACAAAGTTTAATCGACGTAGAATTGTCACCATTCTGGCCCGAAGTAAAATAAAAATTTTGCGATTTTTTTACTATTTTTTTTTTACACTAAACTACAAAAAAATGGGTCAAAATTCGATTTGTCAATTTCAAGTGCCGCCATTTTGTCAAAAAAAAATCGCAAAATTTTTATTTTACTTCGGGCCAGAATTACATCTATGCTGATCATAACCCTATATTTTTTTTTTTTTTCAGACGCTCCGGAGACCCGGAATCGTGGCCGCCGTGACGACACCTTTTTTTTGCACCACCAACTTTGAAGTCTCATTACTTTTTGAACAGCCCTCGTTTCGCGGCGAAAAACATTTTTTTATTTTCTTTCATTCATTACTAATTCAATAAAAAAACAAAATTCAAATATCTTTTTGCGTTTTCAAATGAGAATTTTTCCAAAAAAGGTCCAAAAACAGCAATCTGAATGAGAATAGGGCCTTAAGATTATTTTTGCCGTGTACCAAATGAAACACAGAGGAGAAAGAAAGAAAAGTAATTAAGAAAGAATTTTCCGACCTATAAAATATATTTATCAACAAAAACAAATATACTCCGTTCGCGTATAACAAACAGATTCAGAGATGTAAATAAGAGCCAATTATAAAATTTTATATTGTGTATTTCAAGCTACACCATACTACGCCCTCCCGTCTCACATTTAAAAAACGTCATATCTCCACATTTTTAATACTTTCATCTTTAAATGTTAATATTATCATTTGTTAAAGAAATGATAAAGATGGACGAGGTTCTCGTAAAGATCGGACGAGGTCTTATGGAGCAAATATGGAAACTTGAAATCACTCCCAACCACCCTCTGCCACCCCACCACCCACCCTTCAAAACCAACGAAGCACAATCTTCGCAACATAGAGAGAGAGAGAGGGGTAGAGGAAAAAAAAAGGAGAGAGAGAGAGGGAGAGGCACAGAGCATACTATAGGCGGGCTTGACCCACTTTTTTATTTTTACTTATGTATTTTTGTAAACTAGTACTCTGAGCTTCTCAGGCTGTGTATAAAGCGAAACTGAGTTGATCAGATGAGTTTTCGGTCTAACGAAAACTTAAATGAGTGATCAGGTCGTGTAAATGGAGCTTAAGACCAACACAGCCAATCGGTGCAATGACCCACTGGATCGAACCGAAGTAACAAATTTAATTCAGTCCTGTTTACAAGCACATCAGAGTAGGTGGCAGCAAAGTATGACAGTTTCTATGAATGCTACCATAGAACAGGCCTGTCAAATGCACACATCTGCAAATTCTAATAACCTTAATTTTGTATTATCTAAGACACACAAAAATACACTGAAAAAGAAATGAATTTGGGGATCATGGGGGAACA
This sequence comes from Lordiphosa stackelbergi, assembly GCA_018904235.1. Taxonomy (NCBI): domain Eukaryota; kingdom Metazoa; phylum Arthropoda; class Insecta; order Diptera; family Drosophilidae; genus Lordiphosa; species Lordiphosa stackelbergi. The sequence goes on along the minus strand of JAEIFU010001657.1, from coordinate 49,324 downwards.
GCTAAAACTTTAAGTAAACATAATACAGCGCACAAACTGTCCAAAAACAGAATAAAACTAAAGCATTAATAATATGTTGGTTTTAGTTGACCTAATCTGTTAAATCCAAATGTTTATCATTTCGGCTCAAGGTCATCCGTCCCATCCAAGGAATGAAAAGCGGTGGATCTCAGTTTCCTAATATATTTTGAGCCCACATTGTGGTCCGTCTTCTAGGGGGCAATAAACAATATTGAACATAAAATAACAAGATTTTAGCAAAAAGTGAACAACATTCGGGTCCTATTTAAAAAAAAAAATAAGTGCGTCAAAAATGCCAAAGATAACAACTTGTCTTGTAGTAAATGTGTGCCCAAAATTTAAGAACAACTTTGATTCACTTCCTCCTGCTCTAACATTTCTTCTACTAAACTAAATCGAGTCCCAGATTCCTTCAATCATTCATTCTTTAACTAATGTCTTGCCAGTTAGAGTTGTCCAGCAAGATCACATTTATTCAATTGTAGCAATATCTCTCTCTCTCGCTGAAGGGTATGAGAAACTAGGAAAAAGCAGTAAAGTGAGCAGTGAAAAAGTTTGGCGTACACACACACATCCTACACGTGGGTAAAAGTATTTATTGAAAACTGTTACCGTTAGCAGCAAACCTATTTTCCTCTCCCCCTGACAACGCCATCATTTCTACTCGCACCCCAAACCCAAGCCCAAGCCCATGTCCATGTCCATGTCCCTGCCATAGTTGCAGTTTTGTTGCCGCGGAACGGGCAACAACAAAAAACAAACTACCATTCACACTTTGGCTGTGTGTCGGTTATCGCTGACTCTGGACTATATGGATTGCCATTGCCTGGCGGTGGGCGTGGCAGGTGGCTATCTGGTAGAGAGTCGGTTTCAAATGACAACGCGGCCACAATGCATGACGCCAGCAGCGAACGTCAACGCTGACAGTGGCTTTTGTTTGGAGGATTTTTAAATCAATTGTAAATGCAAGTTATTCAGGGGAAAATCCTTTAAATCAGCCGCCCTGCATAATCCATGAAACTATTTAATATCCAATTGAAAGACACGAAATTTATGGGCCGACTTTCGGGCGAAAGACAATCAAAAATTGTGCTCGCGACTTACAAGTTTTTGTGTGGGGTTGGTCATAATTTACGACTTGCCAATAAAATATACGCGTCGGCATTGGCCATCAATTTCTTAGCTAAAAATGTTGGTGCGTAGCGCGGCAGGACCGGCAGGACTGGCAGGACCAGCCAGGGCCACGTTAATTATGCATGGGGTTAGCTGCCAGAGCTGAGGCCAAAGTAGGCCAACATGGTGAATGGCTGCTGTGGTACTGGGAGCCGGGCATGGGCATGGGTTATGTATGTGCGGCATGCAGCGAACTTTTAATCCGCTTTAACTAAAAACATTTAAATTTGCCAGCCAGCAACGAGGCGTGAGGCTAACCAACCAGCCACCCACCCAAAAAAATGAGTATAAATAGAAAAAAAAAATACCACTTTTGTGAGGCACTTGGGAATGCTCTACCCTAGGGCATGGTGAGAGTACACAGGCCTCTGAAAGGTGTGATATTATTTACTTAGGACTGGGTCAAACAGTTTTTTCGGAAAGCTTTCAAAATGTATCTAATTTAACTCTACTTGTATGTTGCTTTGGGCTACAGAGTTTTGCAACAAAATGGCTAAAACCGAGAGACGGGCGAACTTCTGTTACCTTAGTTATGCATTTGTTTTTCATAAAACTGATTTTTAATAGGGAGTTATTACTGAATGGCCAACAAAACGTGACACCGAGCGAGAAATACATAATTTTGAAGGCAACAGCTCGCTGACGTTTGATGGCAACAGAACTTAATGTGTTCCCAGACTTGAATGAACACCTTTATTGTAAACATACGCGCGATTCGATTTTACAGCTAATGGCAGCGAAATCAAATGAAAATTTTATCTCAGAGGTGGAATGTACAACTTTTTAAGCTGCTCGTTAGTTGAAAGAAATTATTTCAATGAAAGATACCACGTCACCACCACCAATTCCTCAGAGATCGATGTCATCTAAAATCAAGCTCAAAACAAATTGATTTGATTTTGACCTTCCAATTGAAATCTCAAATATAAGCCGAACTCGATTATACCTGAACAAGTACGAAACAATAGGAACATTCCTAAAAGACTTGTACACAATTTAAAATTAAATAAAAATTCAAATTTCATTATTTTTAAATTATCAAATATAAAAAAAAAATGGTTATAAGAGAGTAATATTTGGGATTTATCATACAAATAAACAATAGCGAATACAAAAATAAAGTAAATTGTAAGAATTACGTAAACAGTAAAGGAAAAGCAAAACCAAAAATACTCAAAAAAAAAGGTTAATGTTGGATATGTGGGTGGAAAAAGAGGAAGAGACAGCACCTATCCAAGGAGTCTTGGCTCACAAGAGTCCCGCCCATCCACCCCATGGAGGGAACCGCCCACACCTGGCCAAGAATCAATTTTTTCCCAGGGAGTTTAAAATGTTCTTGGAAACGGAACAATATTAACTCAAACGTCTCAAATGGAACAATATCAACTAATTTGAGTTTTTGGGTTCTCAAAATTGTTCTAAGTGAGAACATTGACTACATGTGAGAAAACAATGCATACTTTGATAACGTTTGCATTTGAGTCCAGTCCGGTTTTTTCCCTGGTACACTCAGAAAAAACCAAGAACTTTGTACTGAATTAAGTACGAACGGTATCAATAGTACGGTAAGTACGAAAATAATTGATTCAAGTATAAAAAAATCCTTATTTCAAGTACGATTTTTTCAATCCCCAAATACTTGTTTTAAGCAAAGCGGGCAAACAAACGAAACGTTCACGAAAGCTAAGAAACTATTCGTATGTTGTATAGCTGTTTACTATAGTCAGGGAAAACGAAACCACTAACTTTATATGTTGCCGAAGAGCGCAAACGAAACGATTGGAATATTGTTCTCCCGACAGCTGCATCTCCTTGGAACGTTTCTGCAACGAAACGTATACTAAGAAATCGTTTGGGAATGATCGGCTTTAAATTTACCACAGCCGCTGAATTGAAGAAATAAAGTAAAAGCAAACGAAAACAACAAAGCTGAGAGAATCAAGAAGTAAGGAACAGAAAAAAAACAACTAAGTGCATACAGATTGAGCAGCAAACGTTTTCGAACTATTCGCGCTCGTTGCATATCGTTCCCGATTCCCTTGTCCGCAAATCAAGATGAGCGCATTTCGCTTTACGTTTGTTTGCGTTAGGCTCTCACGAACGCAAACTGAACAGAACTCATTTTTTTTCAGTTGCATTTTCTCGGGTTTTGTTAGTATTTTTGCTCTGTGCAAAGAAAGAAACGAATCGATTCAGAAACGTTTCGTTTCGTTAGTTTGCCCGCTCTGGTTTTAAGACTGTTTCGGGATATTTTATGGTTATGGTTTCAAGTACAGCCCGATTTTCTCTTTAATAAGCAAAATAATACTTCAAAATATAAGTACAAGTTGTTCTTGGCTTAAGCCTATAAATTCTAATTCTAAGATTTCCCAAATTGTCTCTGAAACTAGGTCTGTATATAATATCAAAATGCTAAGGAAATGTCTTTACCAAAGACTAGGATGTTCATACTGTAGGTCAGAAATCTACCCTCACTCCATAACCAAAGTGTTAGAACCAGGAAGGAATTTTAAGAGCAGATTAAACTTAAAATAATTCGCATTTTTTCGTAGAACACATTTTGGAGCTTCCATTGTGAGTCTGTTCTGTACTTAATCCAAGAAATTTTTTACTTGAACTAAGTACGATATTTTCTTAAGTTTTTAGGCTAAGGCCGGATATCCAGCACTGTGGGAAACTAAAAATTCCTGTCAAACTACACATAGAAAAATTGAGCCAGAATTTTAAGCTTACCTTTCGTTGCTTGTGGATCCAGCAATATGAACGTAATCCATAATTTATCGATAGTTGGCATATTGATAGCGTGTGTGGATGGAGAGAACAGCTGATACAAGCGCAGGAATATATTGCCAACTGAAGAAGTGGGCTGTCAGGGGTCGCTAATTGGCTAGTAGGGCCAAGTAGGGTTTGGCTGCGAGGATCTGCAAAGAGGGTTTTTGGGTTTGCCACACAGGTCTGGCGGAGGTTTTTGTTGTTGTTGTTGTTGCTGCTGCTGCTGTTGATGGCTGGCCAAGTTGGGTCTGGCACAAGAGGCGACGGTAGAGCGGCAAACAAAAAAGCAAGGTCTTCCAAAAAAGTGCGACTTATCACATGCGCTTTTAATATTGTAAGAGGTTAAGCCTAGCTTAGGGATTATTTACATATATATTAACTTAGTGCTAACGCGTCATTTTCCTTGGGTGCGCAGCCTTAGCACTGAGTTTTCTTCCAACTTAATGCGATTCAGTTCGCGAAAACTTATATATATTTTTGTTTATATTATAGTTGCTGGGTGACGCCAACAGCCAACAATTATTTTGGATGAGATAAGCGAGAATTTTGGGGGAAATGCTTTAATATTTTTTTGTTATGAACTGTCATCGGGCTGGGGAACCATCAGCGTTCAAAGATTGGTAGAGGATGGTGCCAAGGGCACACTTATGCCAAATTGATGAGGCCGCCAGAGGGATGCAATCTATTAGAATGATACACCAATTGGTACTAATATCTCATATATTCTCAGTACAGGAGCTCAAGAGAAACAAAATTTTATTATTTCACATGCTGAACCCGAATCTGTTTAAATAAACACTATATCTTCAATGGATTGGCTTAAAATTGTAAATTAAAAATGCAAACAATGGCCACTTTCACCTTACTGGTACATTAGAATCTCGTATAAATTAGCTCGTTTTAAAAATTTTCAATCTTAACATACAAAATTACAGACTTAAACCTATACAATATAAAAATACTTTTATCATTTCATAGGTTATAAGTTCATGATCGATCCGCAAACAATGGCTGATTTGTATGCAATTTTTTAAATGGGTAAGACCATTCAGCAGAATCTGTTGGATTTGTTAAAAAACGCCTTTAATCCAAAATTCATATGATACTAAGTATATTTTTTTCAAATTTGAGGGCGTGTCCCGCCTTTCCTTATATTTTGCATTAGCCAAGCTTTACAGCTACACTATTGTTTAATCGAAATACTCAAAATATTGTGGTTGATGAAACAGAGTTTGTTCATTCCTTGCGTACTCTAGGTTTAATGCTATTTTATCAAGAAAAAATACTTTTTAAAATAATCGGATTTTTACGAGATTCGAATGTACCAAAAAGGGGTAAAATGAGCCCTTTTCTGCATTTTAATTAAAATTTTCAGCTTATCCATTAAAGATATGGAGTTTATATGCAAAACCATATTCGGGTTCAGCATGTCAAACTTGTCTAGAATCATGAATTTTTTTTGCGTTTGAACTCCTATACTGAGAATATATGATTTTTAACTTTGTCAAAACACTTTTGACACTTTAAAGTAAGGATTATATTAGTTTTTTATAAATTTTAATTTTAATTCACCCCTCCCCCTCCCCCCATAAAAAATATTTTTATATTCTAAAAATTTTTTTAAAAATATAAATTTTTTTTTAAATATTATAAATTTTAAAATGGAGAAAAAAAAGATAAAATTATTCTTAAAATATATTTTAAAAATGCTGAAACTAGATGGATTTGGCAAATTTTTTTATGCCTAGAATGAAATAAGATCAGAATTTAGCCAATTAGAGAAAGTCCCATTTGCCATATAAGTGAAAATAAATATTCTTTCCATCTTTCTGAGCATACTGTAAGTATTTGTTTAGGGCGCCCCACATAGATGATTCTATTGTAGTTTCTTGAGGGCAGTATAACGGGATTGCCCAGATCCACTGCTAAGTAAGCTTAAGTACTAAAGTCATTTGAGCAAGAGTGACCTTAAACTTCGGCGCGAAATGGTCACATATTGCACACACAAGAAATAAACAGCAAATTCCCTGGCAGAAATTTTCCGCAGGTTGGATACAGGCCTTAACTGTAAGTACGAACTGTTCTTGAGGTTCAAGAACATTTATTCTTACTTGAATAATTTTAACAGCCGTTTTTTATTCTAGAATGATTCGTACTTAATTTAAGTATATCCAAGAACAAGACATACACAGAAACAAGTGAGAAAGTCGGTCAAGCCCGACTATAATATACTCTGTACCTGGAGTGGGAGCTGAATGTAGTGCTGCAGCTGCGCTCATCTGTAAGTTTCACTCTCTCTCTCTCCCTCTCTCTCTCTCTCATATCTCTCTCTTTCTATCAAACATTGTGAGGCTGGCGGGCGTGATCACTTATTGCTCATAACTTGAGAACTGCTCATCAGATCTTTATCATTTCTTCGGCAAATCGATACATATTGCTAATAACTAACTATCTGTAGAAGTTACGAAGCATCTATCTACAAAAACTGTGGGAGATATGAGGTTTTTTCAAAAGACAATTTCTGCGATATTGATATATTAGAGATCACAATTCACACATATATCGACAAAAGTGCAATAATTCTTTAGCAGTTTTTTTGAAAATTGTGAGGGTGTGATTAAATTTGAAAATTGCTCACTGCTTGAAATTATCGCTGTTCGATAAATTCACATTAGGCGCTATCTCTCGTTAAGGCGCTATCATTTGTCATCATTCGTCTGCAAATAAGTTGGCAGCCCTGATCACGCCGCCATGCTAGTTAAGCAGCCATCTCTGGCTTCCGTCCTCACTTTTGCTGTATCCGAATACTCGTATAGACGTGTAAAGTTTGGCTGATCAGAAATATCATCATAGTCAGTAACCAAAACCATAAATAGTGGCTATTTGTCTTCCGGAATTTGGTCAAGATCAGCTATTGCCAACGAGTACATATATGGTTGTCGACCGGCCAGTAACCAATTATTACTTTGTCGCCGCCCTAACCTCAACTTCAGAGAAAAGGACAACTAGTTTATGATACGAGGTTTTAATGTCGTGTTCTATCCAGTGTTGCATCTAAGTGTTGCCGCGTTACTGCTCCAGCCCGGCGGTAAATAAGCCTAACCTTTACCATAACCATAACCTGAGCAACCAGCGAGTGTCTCAATCAAGGTCTGGTTGCCCCCCCGGGAATTGGATTCCTAAATTGGACGTGGCCCTAACCGTATAGTTGGATAGGCCAGCCGCACGCTTGCACGTGGCGTGTCACGGCGCGGCCACACCTAGAGATGCTGATCCAGTATATCTGTGGTCCCTGGCACCTGTGCTCAGCGTCTCTTACGCCTGCAGCGATATAATACTTCTGCTCCTGTATTTGGTAGCCGAGCTGCTCAAAAAGTGCTCACAATCAGAGGACAGCCGCGCAGTGTATAAGAGACACTTTTGGGTCAGGGCTGACCACGTGTCGCACGTTCCGTATCCGGACTCTTCATCAGGGTTAGGTGAAGGATGACCACATCACTGTATCGAGCATCGTTTGTTGAATTTTGTGCATTTTGATATCTCTGTCGAAGAGTAATTGCGTGTTTTGAATTTATGTTTTCCTAGGTCAAACATACTGCTTGTGAGAGTGTTGATTTTGCACTTTTTTTCCCACGACAGCATCATCGATCAACAGGCCTGCTGACACCGATGGATCCTGCAGTAAGTACGTCATAGACCAACATAAGTAAAAATAAAGTAAACCCGCAAAGCTGTTGTAAACCATTTAAGGATTGTCCCTTAACGGCTTAAATACTTTTGTTTTGAGTGCACGCCTTGAATAATCTTCAATAGCTATAGATGTCAGAATGCATCCGTATATATTTAGAAAAAGACTTCTGCTTATTCCTACCCCAATTTAATACCCTCTAGATGGTTGTCTTAAGTATTTTTGATTAAAATATGTTTAAATTCGTAGAGAAATAACGAAAATTATGAAATAAATAATGTTTAAAGGGCATCCTTAGTAAGTGTACTGGCGTGTTTGTTTTATTAGGGAAATAGCCCCATAATCCCCCGCAAAATAGGGCGGGTATAGAGGAGGACACCATCTCAGTTCTCCACTTAATTCGTACCATTTAGACAGAGCGTGCTTTCGACAAGCCGCGTGTTATGTTAACTCTTAACCAAATAAGATATCCAAAATGATTTTGCAAAAGTCCAAGCATTTAAAAATACTGGAAAATCATCATAAAATTGCCAAAGTTTTTTCTTGACTTACAAGATCAAACTCGGCAAATGCGATAACAGTTGGACAAACAGTGTTCACATTGCATTCAGACAGAAACTTGATTTGTCAAACCGTAAATAAATATGGAGCTCACACACAATTCAAACTTATTTTGTCAAATTAATTTGACTGTGTGAACTTAGCTTTAGTCAATCCGTATCGGGATTTCTTTATGACGGATCGTACTCAACAGTCAAGTAAAAGTAAGAGAGCAATTGCCGATTTGCGGTCTATTTCACTTGTTTTCCGTTCTGCGTTGGTGGAAAAGTAACTTTGCTGAGCTAAACGTCATTCTTAAAGTGACGCGTGCCTGAGACGGCTCATATTTCTTATTTAAAGTAAATGACAGAAGGGTATTTAATTTTTTAAAAAAAAATCATAAGATGAAGCAGATGCTTCAGTTTTTTTATTGACCAAAAACCAATTAAAATGTAGTAGGCACTTTTTTCAATCTCCACTATTATGACCATTAACATGATTTTTTTTCACTACGGCAAATTAAATGTAAATATATATAAAAGCATTTGGCACCGCTTGAATTGGGTTATGGTGTAGCTTCGGCATGGGTGTGGACGGAAAAACTGTGTGGCCTGGTTAGTTAAATACATGAATGTGTAAAATGAATGATTACACCCAATGTGATTCGATGCATAAAACATTTTTTTTTAAAAATATTACACAAATTGTTCACATGGTAAAAGTAAAAAAAAAATGAACATTTTGTTAACAGAAATATTCATTAATTGAGCAAAATATTTAAAAAAAATAAAACTTGAGTGCACATAGCCTTCGGTTTACCCATTAACAGGCTACTTATACTTCATTTTTATTTTTGTAGAGGGCTTTGGTTTTTTTTTCTTAGAAGAGGGTGGATGAAGGCCGCCTCGCGCTGAAAGCCACAAGCTGTTGCGGCATTCTGTGCGCTAATCACAACTTGCAGTTAAGCAGCTTACAAAACTTGTGTTCTTCACTGTAATTTTCGGTACATTTGTTAGTGAATGGACGATGAAGTTGAGCCAAACAGCTGCAAAATATTTAACGAAATTTTTGGTGTTTTTTTTTTCTTTTTAAGTTGTCAAGTGGCCGGTTCCAAGTGTCAAGTTCTTCAACAACAGATAACAGATAAACAATTTTTCAACAGAGGAACGAGCGGCGGGTACAAGCCACAGAACAGCAGCCAAAGTTGTGAGACCATAACTTAAATTTTGACAAATGTATCTGACACTTACAATTAGTATAAATTGACTGGCGTGTTGAGTGGCACACATGTATTCACACAAACACCGAGGACTCACCGAGGCCCAAACCAAACCAGGACGTACCTATACACCACACAATAGAGCAACCGAGAACGACAACAATGTCACGGCATCTGCTATTGTCAGAGCACAATACGCCGATTTGCATTACAAAACGTGGTGTGATTGAGGAATTCGCAATATGCCAGTATTGATAGGTTACACTGAGAAAAACTTCGTCTTTGGGTCGATATCACTTTCTGTCTTTTCAATTTTTGTTTAATTTCCTGTTTTCATTCCTTTGACTGGTGCTTAAGCTTTTGCTTTCAAAATGTCAGCTGTCTCAGTGAAACCAAAAGCAAAAATAGAAAAAGAAAATATGAAAACAGCACGTTATATCAGTAGTCAATGCTTTGACAGTTTGTTATTTGGCTCGTGTGTGAGTTTCTTTCGTGTTGTACGAGAAAGTGAGAAGCAGAAGTTTATTAGTCGACGACTGATTGTGCAGTTTTTTTTTTAACTTGTTTTGATTGGCACTTTTCTATATAAATACTAGCTGACCCGGCAAACATTGTTCACTTTCTTGTTTGTTTCGGCTACTGTAAAAACAAATTTATAAGTATTAACTAAAATGAGTAATGATGTTCGTAATGAATGAATTACCTGTGGCGGGATCACGATGTTTAATGTTTATGCAGTGTCTGTCTTGTCCTTTCCATAAAATTAGCGGACATTGGAGAGCGTCTTATGAACGGTGTGTGTCGGCGATGTACTCCAGATTATTGTTTCTTTTTCGAATCACAATTTCTCTCCTCGCTGTAAGGTTGCCGACCAGATTGGTAACAAACTGCATGTGTGATTTAAGAAATTTCCATAATTCATTGTACTCATTTAAAAGGGAACCCAGCTCGCCGACTATACGCCTGGTTTTAGGCGAACTGAGGCTATTGTAGCCGCAACGTGCATCTACACAATTGACGTCCTCACCGCCCATCAAGTAGATGTGTAAAAATTGATGTGGTTCGTCGGGCTTTTGTAGCAATGATCCTTTTGGCCTTTGATTTTGAAGGTTGAATAAAATTGCTGACCATTTGAAGCTACATTCTGCATTATTTCTGTACCAGCCTTCAAATTGTTTGAGAGCGCATCGATCTTAATGAGATTGTGCGTGTGCTGCATTAAGACCTTTAAATTATTAGAACAAATCTTTATTGGGAAAAATTCTTCTAGGACTTTCATTTTCTTAGACCAAGAAATGACAGTTATCCCCCATCAAGTGCAAAAGCCAGGGCAGCTAACCTTCTACAAATCGGGTGTGGTTCACTCCGAGACTCGAGCCCGAGAAACTTTAACAGTTGAAGCAAATTTTGTTTCCTCATTCCGAATACATGTGTACTCGAGTCACACATTGTAGTGCTGTGTAAGAGGGTGCCGGGGGGCGCTGGTGTTATGTGAGTATTTTGTTTGTAAAGTGTAGATTAGAGTGTAAGAGTTGTCGCTTATCGAGTTACTTTTACATTAAGGATTTGGAAAATATGCATAAATTAGGAAATAAAAATAATTTTTTTAACAGAATTCTTTTTGGTGTTTTAGGAATTGGCTCAGATTTAGATTCGGACAGTGCAAATAAATTTTGTTGGGTTCAAGGTTCTGCTTACCCAAGAGCAAGGGGGAGAAATCGAGTTGTCGTGAAGAGCAGAAGGAGTCAAAGTTGAAGTTAAGTTTTAAAGTGAAGCCATCTATGTTTTAGTTTTAACTAATTATCTGTAATTACCATTAAGAAATATTCCTATTATTCCCAAATAAATAAACATTTTGTGAAACCCACATAACTTAACCAAAAATGAATATTTTTTCGTTCTATAAATTTTGTATTTTAGTTAAAAGATGGTCGAAACTTTCCTTTTCATTAGTAAAAATATACTTAATAGTCTCTGCACACTAGAGGAACGCATGGAATAAGATGATGATGTGAAATTGAAATTTAATTTCAATTCAATGTCTCAGAAATGACTTGTATTAATTACACAAAAATATATTGAGGAAAAATAAATTGGCATGAAATTTATTTAACATTTGCTCAACAATATCAGGCTTATGAATCTCTTAGGCCCATTTTCTCAATGTCCGGTTAGTCAAACTTACCGGCAGGTTAGCCGAATTTCAGTGTCTCATGCTGTCTCTTGATGGGGTCAAATTTAAACCTACCGGCAAGTTTCGATAAAACTATCGATATTTTCACTCGCACTTGTATTATATATTTTGCTAATTGCCACACCAATAAATGCAAATAAATAAACGAATTAGTTGCATCCACGAAATGAAATTGGGAGGCAGGCAGTAAGACAGGAAGACACATGCGGCGATCTGGAACAAAAAGTCCAGCAGAATGGCAGACGCCGCAATGGCAAATATATTGTCCGCCGTGCCGGCAAGTACGAAATGGCACCAATCGCAAAGCAGGCAAACTTACTGCCCTCCGTCTTCGAAATCGAAGGATCAACTAGGCCAATAGTCTACCGAATTGTCTCTTGTGATGTGGCATTCCGATTGTGATCCAACTGCTGATACGTGTGCACCACACGCACTGCCAGCACCAGGATCGGTATCACCACAATGGCCAACATGGCGTCATAATCCCAGATGGAGCAACGAGTAAATAAAGCAAGAGCGTACAGGGAGGGGGCTAATTATTTATTGCTCTGGAAGAAGTCAAATTTTTTCAACGATTCAGGTTGACAAATTCAGCATGTCATATAATTTTTGCTAGGACTGGCTCTGCGATCTCATGCAAGTGGTAGCTTCCTCATCATTGTGGGTGACTTCTTTGGAGTCAGACTTTCTTGGCAAACCGTGACTTATTCATGTATCCCACGCTTAGGCATTACTGGCTTTCACAAACACGCAGAGACTGATTGATTTATGCTAAAATTTTAGAAGTCAATTAAATATTTTTAAAGATTACATATCATAAATAAAATCATACAATCATTATTAACCTCATTTTCCAATCCTGGGGATAAGCTGGGGATCAGCAATTTTTCGCTTATCAGTTCCAAATTCTTTCCGTTTTTAAAGATCTCGTACTTTCCCGTAAGGCTTATGCAATTTCTTATGTCGCCGTAACTTTTCTTGTTCTCCAAAATATATTTGACTCTACAAGGCCCACCAGCCACAGAAAAGTTTTTCCCTTTCGCCTCTGCTTCAACTTGATTCATTATTGCTAGCAATTTTAATCAACTTTTTTCTAAATGATTACCAGCAACAGCAATAGAATTAAAAAACCAAAACAAACACAACTGATTCGTCGACACTGTCTGGTCACACTAGGCAGTGATAGAAATCTATCGATATCGGGTGAACCTGCCGGTATGTCTCGTTGAGAAAAGCAAATGACTTACCGGCAGGTTATTCCGCCCGGCAAATTTGACCGGCCGGTACCTAACCGCAACTTTTGAGAAAATGGGCCTTAGTGGTGTTAAAAAAGGCAGACATTATTGGTCCTTATCCCGAAGGAAGATTATTTGGGATTTGTAAATTTTGAGATTCTTATGCTCCAGTATCCAGAATCGATCGTCCGTTTTGGTATATGGGCATTGGTATTATCGATGCATTTGCTGCTAGAAATTTCAGAATTAATGTCAATTGGGTCCTCTGCGTAAAAGGTGGAAAGATCTGCATTATGTCCGTAATGGGGCGAGCATCCTTTAAGAACTGTCATGATTTTGTCATATGTCATCAATATGGTTCTTACGCTAGCTTCAGTGCAAGGCGATTTCAATTCTTTTTCCTGCCACCTTAATATATAAAATAAAAACATTTAATAATCGCATGACAAGTTTCTCTGTCCACTAATTAATTTCCAATGAGGAACGTGTGGAATAAAAACATTTTTCTTCAAGATGTTAGATGTTGGATGTTGCTCAGTGGAAAAAGCTTATTATATTTAAGAAGGAGGGGGTCGGGGTGGGGCCCAAAAGTCTCTAGTTTTCTATAGACTCTTGAAGGTTGAACCTTAAACTATAAAGGTAAACCGCGCATAATACTTGGCTTTGAGCAGGCGGTTTTCAAACGCTCAACTTGTCTCTAATCTGTACCACATATGAAATGCTAACTATACGAAAACCTCTGAGATTTCTGTGACCGAACGAAATAAGTCTTGACAAGTTTGACAAGGGTACACAGAGGATTTTAGTTTGTGCAATAGTATGTAACACGAAGAAGGCATCATTTCCGACCCTATAAAGAATATATAATATTCTTGATCAGCATCAACAGCCGAGTCGATATAGCCACGTTCCCGTCCGTCTGCCGTCCGTATGAACAAACAGATCTCAGAGATGGTATGAGACAGAGGTTTGGCATGTATGCGACAAATGTTTCTTATACTTGCAGGCAGATCAAGTTTATTTTTAATTTTTGAACGCCCCCTCCCGCCTCCGCAATTTTGAATAAATGTCATGTCTCCCACAGTTTTGTAGATAGATTCGTACCTTCTAGAGATAGCTAGTCATCAGCAATATGTGTCGATTTGCCGAATTACACAAGTTTACACGATTTTTCATCCTCTGCAAATTGATGTCACTCCTTATGTAAAATCACGCGCTGAATCCAAATATGGAGCTTAAAAATTTCTCAGTAGAACAGATTTCGAGATAATCCCAATTTACCGTTTTCGCATTTTTGAAAAAGGACCTCTCACTTAATTTCAATTATCTCAATTATGAAATAACTTATGAACAAGTTTTGTACACCAAATTAAAGCTAATAAAATTATCTTTCAATCGTTCATACATCATTTCAATGTCAAATTTGTGGTGTAGCTGCTAATTACAAAGATATCGAGAATTTTGTTTCATTTTTATCGAAAATTTGAAAAAACCGCAAATAACACCGTTATTTTCACCAAGAAAAAAATTTTCAAAAATTTCTTTCTCTTTTGGTTGATGTAACCTAATGTATAACAAATTCAAAAGGGTTCATACATCGAAATCTGTTAGAAATTGTAGAAGTTATTAGCATTTATCTGAAAAATGAGCAATTTCAGTTTTACCGTTCAAGTGGTATTAAAAATGTCTATGGTCCGTTTTGCTCCCCGTTTGTGTGCACAGTTTTTGAATTTGTTGAAAAGCTTTTAGAGATCAGCACAGACACTAGTTGATCCGTTGTACAATGATTTTGGTCCGACCCCTAGGTAACTGTAAAGCATGACCCATCTGAATCAGCCGATGACTTAGAAAACTATCAAGAACACGCAAAAGAGAGAAATCCCTTCTGCCAAAGTGGACTATCGATCTAATAAGAGATCTAGATCTTTCAAAAGAAAAATCTGAAACTTTAGCATCACGCTTGCAAGAACGGAATTTGTTAAAGGATGATGTCAAAATAACATACTATATCGGCAAAAGCGCTATGCTGAGTATTACTTGAAAATAAAATAATATTTGTTCTTGCAATGATGTGTGTGGTTTATTTGAGGAGTTTAGTCAAGTGGCGTTTGCTTATCGCAAGTTTAGTCTAAAAGCGGAATTGTCGCACCAGGGAAACATCAAGCCTTCGACACCGATAGCGCATGCCGTTAATATAAAAGAATCATATGAATCAATGGCCATGTTGCTTGATTTGATTAACTACAAGGAACATAACTGGAAAATTTGCGCAGATCTCAAAGTTGTTGCAATAGTTTCAGGATTGCAACAAGGATATACCAAACACATGTTTTTTTGTGTGCAAATGGGACAGTCGAGAACGCCACGAGCACTACGTTCGAATGGCCGGTCAGAACGAGTTGGACAAGAAAATGTAAAGTTCGAGCCACTTGTCATAAAAAACTGGGTTTATTTAAAAATTTTGTGAAGCGCTACACAAAAGACGATGATGCATTTGCATATGTGAAGAGTGTGTTCCCTTACCATCAGGAGGCAAAGATCAAAGAGGGTGTGTTTGTTGGGCCGCAAATAAAAAAAACTTTTCATGGACTCACCCAACTCAACGTTGTCCAAGGATGAAGAGAACGCATGTAATTCATTTCGTTGTGTTGTCACTTCATTTCTTGGAAATTTCAGAAGTCCTAACTATAAGGAAGTCGTCGAACATTTAATAAGAAATTATATGCAAATAGCTAAAGGTTGTATATTATATTAAAGTTTTCATTACACTCAAACGCTGCACATTGTATTGCAAACAGGAGTAAAAATATCGTTGAAACTTAATTTTTTGGATTTCCGTTTGGATTTCTTCCCTGAAAACCTCGGCGATGAGAGTGATGAGCATGGTGAACGATTTCATCAAAATATGAAGAGGAGGGTGGGACGCCGCTAACAAGGATTTGAGGCCATGGGGGGAGGGAACTTTGTTGGTTTCTTGCGCGAGAGGAAAAAACTGTGCACACAAACGGGGACCAAAACTGACCATAGACATTTTTAATACCACTTGAACGGTAAAACTGAAATTGCTCATTTTTCAGATAAATGCTAATAACTTCTACAATTTCTAACAGATTTCGATGTATGAACCCTTTTTGAATTTGTTATACATTAGGTTACATCAACCAAAAGAGAAAGAAATTTTTGAAAATTTTTTTCTTGGTGAAAATAACGGTGTAATTTGCAGTTTTTTCAAATTTTCGATAAAAATGAAACAAAATTCTCGATATCTTTGTAATTAGCAGCTACACCACAAATTTGACATTGAAATGATGTATGAACGATTGAAAGATAATTTTATTAGCTCTAATTTGGTGTACAAAACTTGTTCATAAGTTATTTCATTATTGAGATAATTGAAATTAAGTGAGAGGTCCTTTTTCAAAAATGCGAAAAACGGTAAATTGGGATTATCTCGAAATCTGTTCTACTGAGAAATTTATAAGCTCCATATTCGGATTCAGCGCGTGATTTTACATAAGGAGTGACATCAAATTGTAGAGGATGAAAAAATTTAATAATTTGTAAACTTGTGTAATTAATAATTATTAAAGCTGCCTTCAAAGGAAATAAATGCAAAGATGTTGAACTCTTCAGTTGGCAGATACAAGTGGATGTCAGCTTCCTTCCAGCATACTAATTCAGCTTGTCACACGAGTAGTGCAGTGAATCTCTAGCGTTCTTTCCAAAACCCAGTACACCCAGGTATCTGTCATAAGATAATAACCACTTAATCCGAAGCGTCACGAAAGAAAAAAGTGACTTAATAGAACACAAAGTGAGAAAGCCAAGTAATAAGTGAAAGTGAAAGGAAAGAGCTAAATTAGTGATTAATTCTTATATTAAGTTAATATATAATGTCCAAATGTTTGGTTGTGCTGGCTCAAGGTCATCCGTCCCATCCAATATTTTTTTGATTTCTGTTTTCCCAATTTATTTCGGGCCCACATTGGGGTCCGTCTTCAGGGGGCTAACAAACAACATTAAACATAAAATTAACAAGATTTTCCCAAGAACAACACCAGACTCTTAACCAAATATGTAGACGACCTATTTGCGATAGTTAAGGAAGATGACATAAAAAAACTTTACGACGCTCAACTCATACCATAAGGACATACAATTTACCTTTGAAGTAGAAGAAGACAACAAATTACCCTTTCTTGACTCTGCAGTGCACAGGATAAACAACACTTTAAAGGTAAACTGGTATCAAAAACCCACAGCTTCAGGACAGATAATAAATTACTTTTCAAAACACCCTAAAATATGATATACAACACAGCGAAAAATCTTGCAAAGCGCATAATTGACACTAGTGATCCAATTTTTCACAAAGACAATGTAGGGATAATCAAAAAATGCTGTCAAAGAATGATTTCCCACAGAGCATTATCAAGACGATCATCGAAGACATTGGAAAGGAACCCATAAAAACACATACGGAACAGACCAGAACATACAAGTCAGTCACTTACATACCACATTACTCGGAAAGACTGGCCAAAGCGGACTTATATGACAAGGAACAAATAATAATTGCTCACAAGCCAACTCACACCAAGGCTGCATTGTTCAGCAACATGAAGAGCAAAATATCTACGTTGGACAAACATAACTTAATATATAAAATACCATGCGCTGGAGACGGGAAGAAAATATATGTTGGAACGACAAAATCCAAACTTAAGACAAGACTATCTGGACACAAGTCGGACATTAAAAAAACGCAGCATCATTAACACACCAAAACAGCGCTTGCGGCCCATTGCACTGAGAGCGGCCACTCTCCAGATTTTGATGCCACAAGCATTTTACAACAAGAGAGCCACTACAACAAACGCTTTACTCTGGAGATGCTGAATATCATTAATGTACCACCAGAGATTAGGCTGAATTTCAAAACTGCCAGAGAACGTGCATAAAATACAGACACCCTACTTGACACAAACATTAGACGAAATTAGTTGAATATCAGACTCCGTGGCGAGCACTCGTACTTGTCCGCAAATATGTATCCGTTTCAATGTTGTTCAAAAATTGTTTCTTGGGAAATCTTGTTAATTTAATGTTTAATGTTGTTTGTTAGCCCCCTGAAAACGGACCCTGAATGACGGAAACAGAAATCAAAAAAACTATCGTCTTTTCATTCCTTGGATGGGACAGGATGACCTTGAGCCAGCACAACCAAACATTTGGACTTAAGAAGATCAGGTTCGCTAAAACCAACACGTTAATATATAAGATTGTCAAAATAATCTTGCGGTATTTTTATTGAATTTTCAATTGTTCATAAAATTGGTTATAATAATGCGATTTGAGTCAAATATGCGCCGTTTTGTTCGATGACGAGTTCCCAACGAGATGCCAACTTCATAATGCCCCTCATAGAAGCTCGCTTCCCTATTGGCAAAAAACTCGGAGAGCCAATTTTCACAGGACTCTCTTGTGGCCAACTTCCGACTACCAAGCTCGTTCGCCATGGACAGAAATAGGTGGTAATCACTTGTTGCGAGATCCGGACTATACGGTGGATGCAAAAGAACCTCCCATCCGAGCTCCCGGAGCTTCTGGCGCGTCACCAAAGATGTGTGTGGCCTGGCGTTGTCCTGATGGAAGACAATTCGGCCTCTGTTGATCAAAGATGGCCTCTTCTGCATGAGTGCTGCATTCAAGCGGTCCAGTTGTTGGCAGTACAGGTCCGAATTGAGCGTTTGGCCATAGGGGGAGCAGCTCATAGTGGATGATTCCCTGCCAATCCCACCAAACACACAGAAGAACCTTCCTGGCCGTCAATCCAGGCTTGGCCACCGTCTGGGCAGCTTCACCGCTTTTCGACCACGACCGTTTGCGCTTCACGTTGTCGTAAGTGACCCACTTTTCATCGCCAGTCACCATCCGCTTCAAAAACGGGTCGATTTTGTTGCGATTCAGAAGCGATTCGCATGCATCCATACGGGCAAAAAATGTTTTTTTGCGTCAAGTCGTGTGGCACCCATACATCGAGCTTCTTTTTGAATCCAAGCTTCTTCAAATGGTTTATAACGGTTTGATGACTCATGCCCAGCTCTTGGCCGATGCTACGGTTGCTACTATGCCGGTCTCTTTCGATCAATTCAGCGATTTTATCGCAATTTTCGACGTCAGGCCTTCCGGACCGTGGCGCATCTTCGATCACCTCTGCACCAGAACGAAAACGTTGAAACCATCGTTGTGCGGTGGAAATGGAAACTGTATCGGGTCCATAAACTGCACAAATTTTATTGGCAGCATGAGATGCATTTTTGCCTTTATCGTAGTAGTACTGTAAAATATGCCGTATTTTCTCTTTATTTTGCTCCATGTTTGCGACGCTATAACTCACGAACGACTAAAAACAAACAACAATAAATCAAACACGTGTTAGCGCGTGAAAAGAGCTTTCCAAAAAGCTCTAGCGTGAACCGATGCGACGAATACAACTAGAACTACGCCCTTGCAAAGACAAGCTTGCAGAAATACCTCAAGACTTTTTTGACAACCTTATATTATTCTTTTGGCCCAATTGCAAAACACTCTCATAGAGCAAATGAGAGTTGCTTTAAGTTATTCTAGGTACTCTGTTTTCACCAATCAGCACACGTTCAAAGCGGCTGACAAACGTCGAACCAGTCGAACGTTCGTAAAAGAGCTTCGCTTAAAATGTTTGTTTAAGTTAAAGGGACAGGTTCGTGCTTAAAACGTCAGCATGAGCTTAATTTAGGGTTTTTTCCTTTCATTCAATTTTGAATATTGTTAAGTGGGCACCCTTTTCAGTTTTAATAATATTAAAAAATAAGCAACATTTTTATGGCTTCTAGATAAAAATCCAAATTTCATCATAAATATTTTTAGTTCTAAATTGTGTCGAACAGAAATTCAAAGAAACAATATGTGATTAACTTTAAAACTTGGAGCAAAAATTTTTAGGAAGTATATGAATTGTGGTAAATTTTGTGGCTTACATAGATTGCCAGCTGATAAGCATAGCTGTGGGTGGGAAAGTGCCAAGCAGGCAATTATTATACATTTTTGTAGCCTACTTTCTGGGGCAAGCCAATGGCAAATACAATTTGTGTAACTCTTTGATCACACCTTGTGCGTGTGCAAATACCAGAAATCCAATACAGTGTAGGATGTGTATATATGTATGCATAGTATGTGCATATTCTATATACAAATATATCATCAAAGTTTAAACTGCCGCAAAAGCTAAGGGCAATTGCTTTTGACAGTTATGCACAAATTTATGACGCAAAATGTTGAAAGTGGGAGTGAGAAACATATGCCAAGGATTTTGCGCGTGGCTTTAACTTTAATTGACTGAATCAGCCATCAGCCTCTGCGTCTCACTCTGAGTGGACGGAAACTCTTTCCTCGGCACACTCACACACACAGAGACACAGCAAACCAAGGTATCAAAAATTACTTACAATTCAAAACAAACTTTTGCGCCAAGCAACCTAAATTTGTAAGTCAACAATGGACAGAAACAGCAGCACTTGCCCTGCTGGACGGCCAGGGGAATGGGGGTTAGGGGGGGGGGGCAGCTAACGCTGAAATCCGAAAATGTCGCAGAGCCAAAAGTAAAACCAACTTGAGGACGAGCAACTGCCGTTGCAGAAGTGAAGAAAAATTGTAGAAACTTTTGCTGATTTCGCCCAGTGCGCTTCATTTATTTCAACGATTTGTTGCCAGGCCAAGAGCGGGCTGCTTCACTACTCCCAACTAAGGCATTGTCCAAAGAGCAGCTGTTTTCCTTCTTGATGGTCCCGCATCTATCCCCTGGCCCCGCCCCCTTTTAGCTGACTTTATCGCTTCGGTAGGTTGCCGCTGCCGTTTTATAATATTATAACGTGCGTTGTTTGTGCTTGAACAATTTTTCGGCGTTACCTTCGCCTTTTTGCTTATTGGGAAATTGCAACTTGTCCTATATACATGCCCAGCTGGGTGGCGCTGGCAAAAAGTTTCTGGCAGCTGGAGTTTAGTGTTCGCATAGGTAAATACCTAGCAGATTCTTATTTGAGTTTGAGTTGTGTGCGAGCGAAGTTTGAACAAACTACGAGAACGGCCATGTACGGAGAGTATGCAGGCGAATCGAAAGTTCCAACTGGTCCAAAGAAACTGCCGCATGCATTGAAGTGAAAGGAAGGAAAAGCAAAACGAGGGCTCGTTATCATTAAAATTATCATTTTTCACTAAAGTCCCACCGAATGCGAGCCATTCCGAATGTTAACCCAACAAAAGGGAACAAAGTGAAGTTTATCTTTTGGGGCATCGGCAGGGCAATTAGTTTTTATTCTATTGACTTAAATTGCATTGCTTTAACTGAGTTTTTGGTAGAGCTGAGAGCTGTTAATGTTAGTTAATTTCGGTATTTTAAGGTACTCAAAACTATTATTAACAAATGTAAGACAATGCAGGGCACATCCCATGGTTCGGTTTTACATGTCCCATAAACAGAACCTTATTGTAGCGAATACATAGTTATATAATTAGCTTAATACGTGTAATCCGAGATCTCTCCGGAACGAGCTACAAAGAGAACGATTAACACAATATTATAACCTTGAGCAGTGTGAACTATCAACCTGATATTAAACGACGACTACGACTGATTCAAATATACCATGGATACCCATTACCTGTATGACCTGCCTCCGTCATCATTACATTGTATCCCTAAGCCCGTTCGGTCAAATTCGAAAAAAAACGTTCGGTTTAACACATGTTTAATTTAATACAATTGTTTTTAACTTTTTACGTGTAGTGAAGATTTGTCTATCAATTCATATTTAAATTAGGCGTTCTAACTAGCAATAACATTACAAATTTGGGTACATGGAACTACACCCAAAAAAGTTGTCATCAAAATGACACCGTATAGACATCAATTTGAAACTATTGAGTATCGAATTCTCTCTAATACTCCAAGTAACAAATTGATATCTTCGAAGGAATTAACATGATATTTCGAGGATGTCAAATTGATAATAACCGTTGAGCCTTTTTTGAAAAACTTTTTTTTAGTATCAATTTGACACTAGGTTTTATGAATTTGATATTTTCAATTATCAAACTTTTAGTATCATTTTGAAACTAGCTTTTATCAATTTAATATTATTTCTTATCAAGTTTGTAGTATAAATTCACATATCTATATATATAAAACTGTACGCCCGACTGACATCTTATCAACGCACAGCCTAAACGGCTTATACTACAGATTTGAGATTTGGCATAGAGCTTCGCTCAGTTATGCAGGCGCGCACTAAGAACGAAAATTTGGAAAATTACACCCGGAAAAGTCGGAAAAGCGGAAAAGATCATCAAACACGTGTCGAGTTTTCCCGATTTCGGAAAATCCGGCCTCGAGGAAAATGGCCGGAAAATTCTGCATGCAAAAAAACTATTTTTCATCCGATTGGATTGAAACTCGGTTTGTAAGGAAAGAATACGAATTAGTTTGAAATGTGATTTTCTGAAGTTGGAAAATTTGACCTGACGGTCGGAAAATTCACGGAAAATTCTGCATGAATAAACTATTTTTCATCCGATTGATTTGAAACTCGGTTTGTACGGTCAAAATGAAAATTCATTTGTGATTTAATTTTCCTTTATTGAAAATAGCGCCGGGATGCCCACTGGGAAGGGAATGGGATGTGGGTGGGATGTGAGTGGGATGTGGGTGGTTTGTTGTTTTGGAAGTATGTGAAAAGTGGGTGGTAAGTGGGTGGCAAGTGGGTGGTATGTGGGTGGCAAGTGGATGGGATGTGGGTGGGATGTGGGCGGGAAGTGGGTGGGATGTGGGTGGGATGTGGGTTTAATGTGGGCGGAAGTGTGCTGAAGTGGGTGGCAAGTGGGTGGTATGTGGGTGGCAAGTGGGCAGGAAGTGGGTGGGATTTAGGTGGAAACTGGAAGGAAAGATGGTGGGAATTGGTTGGAGAGTGGGTGGGATGTGGATGGGAAGTGGGTGTGCGTTGGTTCTAAACTGTTGAAGGCGCAGCGAATCGCGACGGGTTATTTGCTAATGAAACAAAAGTTTTCTTTCATGGTTGTCTATGACAAACAATGATTTGTAATGTACACACTTTACGCTTCACAATTTCAACCCAACGCGGACGAAGTCGCGGCGGGTTTTGCTAGTATTTTATAAACTTCTTTTTTCAAAGTGTGAACACCAATGTGGAAACATTGGTCTCTCACTGCATGCCTCGTGTCCACGCAAATGTTTTATAATTAGAAGTCAATGTACTGGTGTGCCTTTTGCTGAAACCCTTCCATGCAGCGCGTTACTTCTTAAGAGACTCTAAAGAAACAAGTGAGAAAGTCGGTCAAGCCCGACTATAACATACTCTGTACCCAGTGTATATGCTGAATGCGTCGCTGCCACTGTGTTCAACCCTAATTTTTTCTCTCTCTCTCTCTCTCTCTCTCCTTGATGCATGCAATGCGATGTTGTATGCGTGTGCGTGGGGCGTCTTTATTACAATTTATTTTTCTCATAACTTGAGAACCGCTCATCCGATCTTTATCATTTCTTTGGCAAAAAGATAGATATTAATAATGACTAACTATCTCTAGAAGGTACGAATCATCTATCTACAAAACTGTGGGAGATATGACGTTTTTTCGATATTGCGGGGGCGGGAGGGGGCGTGGCAAAAATTGAAAATAAACTTGATCTGCCTGCAAGTATAAGAAGCATTTGTCCCATACATGCCAAACCTCTATCTCTTACCATCTCTGAGATCTGTTTGTTCATACGGACGGACAGACGGACAGACGGACGGACAGACGGACAGACGGACATGGCTATATCGACTCGGCTGTTGATGCTGATCAAGAATATATATACTTTATAGGGTCGGAAATTATTCCTTCTCCCTGTTACATACTTTTGCACAAACTTAATATACTCTATGTACCTTCGGTACAGAGTATAACGAGAGCGTAAGTTAAAGTCGGCTCTAACCGACTTCGATATACCCGTTACTCATGAAAAAACAATTTTAACAGTGTTCCCGTGACCATCCAAAAAGTATGCTACATTTTTTTGACGGTGGTAGCAGGGAGGGCCTGGTTCACTTTTTTGCTTATAACTTGAGAACCGTTCATCCGATCTTTATCATTTCTTCGGCAAATCGATTCATTTTGCTAATTACTAACTATCTCTAGAAGGTACGAGTCCACTATCTTTAAAACTGTAGGAGATATAACTTTTTTCCAAATTGCGGGGGCGGGAGGGGGCGTGGCCAAAATTTGAAACAAACTTGATCTGCGTGCAGATAAAAGAAGCATTTGTCCCATACATGTCAAACCTCTATCTCTTACCATCTCTGAGATCTAGGTGTTCATACAGACGGACGGACGGACGGACGGACGGACGGACGGACGGACGGACGGACAGACGGACAAGGCTAATTCGACTCGGCTGTTGATGCTGATCAAGAATATATATACTTTATATGGTCGGAAATGATTCCTTCTGCCTGTTACATACATTTGCACGACTTTAGTATACCCTTTTTACTCTACGAGTAACGGGTATAAAAACGCGAAAACGCCTCTTCTGCAGCTGTCTTCGTTTGATATCTCTTGCATTGTGCGCTATTATGTAATGCGCTGAAACAGGCACTGCAGCATTGTGGCTTGTTATGTGTCCTGTCTGAATAGTTACATTTGTTATTTACATATGTTTGCAAAAAACTATCACAACATAAATGCTTAGCTGTATTCCTTCTAAGTGTGCTCCATTTGAAATTCATTTATCATTTCATCACGTCGTCTGGAGAAAGGTCCTTCATAGCTTTTACTTTTCTAATATCTAACATCCCGAGTCAAAAATATTTTCCATGGAGGAATTTGCCATCTTTGTAGCATGTTCCTCTTAGACAATCGACCCACCTAACATTTTTACAAGACAAAAGCTAAAAAATGTTGAGAGAGCAAATGGTTATTAAACATTTAAACTAGAGTTCGGCACGTTTCTATTTTCTGTGTGCCCTCTGTAGCAGCGATGTGGATACACCGACAGTATATTTGCAACAACAAACAAGTGCTAACTGAGTGCTCTCCTCTTTAGCAAAAATAAACAAGTGTTAAAGCGCGGCTTACATGAGCATGTGTGTTTTGCCGGCCACTAATTTAAACTCAGGACGTTGGATGTTAGATGTGCTCAGTGTGACTAGAAGTACATTAACTACAGTACAGTAGTACATTAACTACATATTAAATTGTTTGCACATTTTTAACTCTAATTTTGACACGTAAAGCAACGCCAGCTGCCACATTCGGCTTGCTTCCTTGTAATTTATACATTCTTCGAATTTTCTCAAAAAAAGTTGATTAGTTTCAAATTAACACTTCTGCGCATCAAATTAATATTCTAAGTTTCAATGTAATACACAATGATACAAACAAATAGTTTCAGTTTCAATTTGAGACACGTGTTTCAAATTGATGTTCATACAAATATTTTTGGGTTTAGCCTTTCTATATTTTTACCGACTCGCTTAAGTTCATCGGCAAAAGAGGGAAAGGGAATTAACGATCAACTTAGATTTGAACCAAAGCTCGAACCAATAACTCAGGTTCGACTAGCAAAGAATTTGTGATGGGTTTGAACCTAAGGACCGATTCTCTTGCAAATCTCTAGCATGTCGCTTTTGACAGATGTCTTGATCAAAGAAAGTTTCTATCGCGAGTGTCATTTTTTTTACGGAAACTTTAGCTGCTCGTACGAGATGGCTGATGATAAGGAACTTTGGCCAAGCACTAAGTGATTCAATTGTGTAATACGGCGATTCCGTATGTCGAACGGATGAGCTGCACAACTATTCATCGCCGCAAGTCTCCCAAACAGTGGCTAAACAGTGACTAAACAGTGACTTGACAGTGACAAAACAGCGACTTGACAGTGACAAAACAGTGACTAAACAGTGACTTAACTGTGATTAAACATTGAATAGGTAGAGAAAACTAGACAGTGTGACTAGACAGTGACAAAATAGTGACTAAACAGTGATTAGACAGTGACATGAAAGTGACTCAACAGTAAGTAAACAGTGACTAAAAAGTTACTTGACTTAACAGTGATTTAATAGTGACTTAACAGTGAAAAAACAGTGATTTCACAGCAACATGACTTAAACAGTGGCTACACAGTGACTAATCAGTGACTAAACAGTGAGTGAACAGTGTCTTGACAGTGACTTCACAGTGTCTTAACTGTGACTTGACAGTGACTTCACAGTGACTTGACAGTGACTTCACAGTGACTTGACAGTGACTTGACTGTGACTTGACAGTGACTTTACAGTGACTAAACAGTGACTTAACAGTGTTAACTGTTAACAGTGAGTGAACAGTGACTTGACAGTGATTTGACTGTGACTTGACAGTGACTTGACTGTAACTTGACAGTGACTTTACAGTGACTAAACAGTGACTAGGCGGTGACTAGACAGTGACAAGACTAAGAAGGGACTAGACAGTGATTAGACAGTGTCTAGACAGTGACTACACGGTGACTAAACAGTGTCTGCACAGTGACTAAATGTTAAAAAACCAGTGACTAAACAGTGAAATGACGGTGACTAAAAACTTACATGACCAAAGAGTCGTTGGATAGTGCTTAACAGTGACTAAACCGTGATTTCACAGTGACATGACTTAAATATGTACCACACAGTGTCTAAAAAGGTAATTGTGTTGTTTTCTTTTATCCATGGAGCAGCACAATAAACAAGACTTACCCCTGCTGTGCCCCTGAAACAAATGTTTACTTATTATTTTCTGGTGCTTGCATTATTTATCGGATGAGAGTTGCTTCCTTCCTGCAAAATGTAATTTTTTTTGTTGTTCAGAAATCAGCTTAGTACAATACTTTTGAAACCCCGTATGTGTTAGTCACACATAAACCTTTTTCAGAGCAAGTATTATGTCAAAAAACTACCCCTTGGCTTTCTCCTGCATAATTATAAGCTGATTGCAAACTGAAGTTACTTTTCGTTGGTCCTTTAATTAGCAGTTACATTGAATTCACTTTGCGTTATGCAAATAGTACAAGAAATTTCCGTAGTTCTGGTTAGTAGCAAAGTAGCTTGGAGCTAATCCTTCCATTAGATGCACGTTATGCAAGTATTTGTTTGTGTGTGTGTGTTTTCCATTTAAATTAAAATTGAATATGCAATACAGCTTTTGCCGATGCATCCCCCTTGTCCTTTTTGGCCAGTGCATGTAAGCTGGTGCTTGGCCGATGTAGCAGTTGTTGTTGTTGTCGTTCTGAGGCGCTTTTTCCATTTGCAGCATTTTTTGTTAAGTTTGTACAGTTTGCACGCATCGGTCCGTAAATTTATGCATTTGGCTAGGCGAGCGTAATAAACAAGACCTTCAACCGTCGTCGTCGTCGTCCTGCTGCTGCTGCTGTTGCTGCTGCTGCTGTTGTCGTTGTCTGGGTGTGAGCCCTGGACTTTGGTTGCTACTGCTGCTGCTTGGGTTGGTCACTTCCATTGCCGGCTGCCAGACTTTTATTTTTATGCGTAGATATTAAATGTGTTTCCTGGCACTTTATTCCGTTGCCGTTGCCGTTGTACGTTGATGTTGCTGCTGTTGTTGTCGGCACATTGGCGCAAATGTGCGGAAATCATTTCGAAAACAAAAAAAAAAAAAAAACTGAAACCTCAACACGCATAAATAGGCAATAGCTAGTACTTTGGGACTAGCCTTTTTCCAAGTCATGGCCACATTTCTATGTAAAAACTGTGCGCACATAAAACTTTGCCAATTTCAATAACAACATTTCATTTTCAGTTCGCAGTTTTAGCCAAAAAAAAAAAAAACACGAATCCCCCAAAAACGCTCACTGGGGAGCTGTAAGTGAGCTGCGGCCTCTGGTCTTGGTTTTCGCCTTGGCGCCAGTGTGCGTTGCTGCAGTGAAGCGTCGCTCTGCCCTCCACCCTTTCTTTATTTTTTTTTTTTACCACAATGCGCGCCGCTGAAAGGAAATTCATAAAAATGTTAATTTTTCCGGCGGAAATATAATTTATGTAAAGCGCAGTGGGTGACCAGAAGATGAGAACGTGGCTGTGGTGTTGGGATTACTGCGATTGGGAATGCAGCCTGAAATATATATCCGGTGCGAATTGTATACAAAAAAATGAAAATAAAGAAGAAAAAGCGTCAACTCGTTTCTCAATTATATGCAATAAATGCAATATGTGCCACAAATTTGCATAAATTGCATTAATTAGTAGTAAACGAGGGTTTATTTCACTATTTACACGGTTTTCTATTTACATTGGTGTCATTTGATTTCTTAAAATTGCTTTCACACTAAAATATCGTTATATTTACATACAGCTATGCTCCGGTTTTCACTTTATTTTGCGATTTGAGCAAATTCGAACATTTCAATTTCGAGTGCTCTGAAATTCAGCCAGATTTTGATATCGATAATGTTTCATTTCCAACTTGTTTTGTGTCATTTCCACATAACAAAAACAAGATACGGTGGGGGGCTGATGCTTGCCCAAATTACGGGGGCGGGAGGGGGCGGGCCAAAATTTGAAAAACTTGATCTGCGTACAGATAAAAGAAGCATTTGTCCACATGTCAAACCTCTATCTCTTACCATCTTGAGATCGACGCGTTCATACAACAGACGGACGGACGGACGGGACGGAAGACGGGACGGAGACGGACATGGCTAAACGACTCGGCTATTGATGCTGATCAAGATATATAACTTTAAGGGTCGGAGATGTTCCTTCTCCCTGTACAACATTGCACAACTTCATTATCCCCTTTTACCCATTTTTAAGGGTAAGGTAACAGCTGGTGAGCGCCATTACAGATTTGTAAAGTTTGTTTGGCAAAAATTTCAAGTGAAATTAAAATGCCTTTTTTATTTTCAATTGCCTGCTTTGAGGAAAAACGACGCCGAAAAATTTTTCAGCTAAGACGCAGACATCATTTACGGAAAAATATGTCGGTACTTTATTTGTCAGATGAACGGTAAGTGTGTGCATAAAAATATGAACTTGTTTTTAATGAAAAGATTATTGTTTTTAGGTTCTGGGAATCGTTTCGATTGGATAAACAAACATTTTTACTAATTTTATCGAAAATACGAGCAGATCTCAAGTCATCCCGAATAGCGCAGTCAACTCAACACAGTCCGTATCTGCCACGGCCTAAGTTGTCTGTTGCAAAGGATCACATATAAACAGGCAGAGTACATTTGGGAAGATACTCCAAATATTATTCAGTTGCTGGAAAGGACAATATGTGCAGGGAAATAAATTTACAAATGACACCAAGAGAAATTCAGAACCGGGAAATACTTTTTACTCCAAATACCAACTTCTAGCATTATCGCATGTGTAGATGGAACACAATTCAAATTAGAAAAACCTACAACCAATGAATCTGTGTTTTTTAACG
Organism: Lordiphosa stackelbergi; assembly: GCA_018904235.1. Taxonomy (NCBI): domain Eukaryota; kingdom Metazoa; phylum Arthropoda; class Insecta; order Diptera; family Drosophilidae; genus Lordiphosa; species Lordiphosa stackelbergi. The sequence continues at coordinate 19,982 of JAEIFU010001657.1, read as the reverse complement.
AAAGGATATTTCAGTTTAAGCCATGGTGGTAAGCAAGCAACGAAAACGTTGCACATATTTTTAATTTTTGTGTTTATCGGTTGTAATTACAACATGAAATTTTGCTATTGATGCATAACGCATTATTTGAGAATAGTCAGCAAGAGAGTATATATCTCGACATCAATTGATAGCTTTGTTTTGGCTGATTCGGGATACGCTTTAGAACATTTCGTTTTAACACCATATAGAAGTGCTGAAAGTGGTTCTACGCAGCACATTTTCAACAAAAAAACATTGCGCAGCACGAAATATTGTTGAACGCACTATTGGCGTTTTAAAAAGTCGATTTCGGTGCTTACAGGAAATCCTTATACTATGAACCCGTCTTTGCTGGCAGAATTATAGATGCGTGCTGCGCTTTACACATTTGCTGTAGGCTTAAGACCCCATTATTTGATGAAGATTGGAGCCCTGATGAAACCCCGGAAATTGACAACATTAATGAGTATCAAGACCGCTATGATTGTGTTTTAGTCAGAGATGAAATAGCACGTAATCTATTTGAAAAAATATAAATACAAATGTAAACGAGGAAATCATATTTATTTCTTTATTATTCTATTCGAATTTCACAAATAGTCTTATTCAAAAGTAAACTTAAATTCGTCATTTGAGATATGTACTTATTTCATTTTGGTTAGTTCAGTCATATATAGTGTAGCCAGAACACTTCAATTTGATCTGGCAGACTTCTCGATAATAAAAAAACAAAAGCATTTCACTTAAGACTAAAAATATGTTTGGGAAATAACCCTACGTATCTTCTACAATTGGAGTTTTTTTCGCAATGGATTTTAACACTTCCAATTTATCTCGTTCGATATCCTCTATATTTCGGAAGTGTTGTTTCTGCTGGGTCATCATAGATTGAAGATTACTGGCAATCAATTTCAAGGTCTCTGCCTGTGTGGCACAAAGATCATCCAAATTCTGTGGTGCGTTCATAGTGCGAGCTTTTTTCGGCTTTGGTTCCATTATTACATCCTCTGAAGCCAAGTGCAATTGTTCACTTTCAGATATGGGCAACATATCCTCATTGAGGTCCAACTGACAGGTGTTGCCTCATCCTTGATGTGTGGAAAATCATTGCAAGTTGGTGCACCAAAGACCATTGCGCCTGTGCCTTCCACCATTGTACAGAGACCACACAACCTTGCAATCTCTTCCTCGTTCGGTTGGGTCACAACTTGAGAGTAGGGGCCACCACCTGTACTCTTCACCTCCTGCTTGTTGCGTGCCAATTTTTTGCGCACTATAATTTTCCAGTCGGACCATACCTTTTAAATGAACATTAATGGGTCACTAGCATTGTTGTAATATATTTATAGGCACATACCTTTTTCCAACCTCTCTTTATTTGGAGGTCCTGCCGCATTTAAGTCGATTGCCAACTTTGACCACTTGCCATCAATGGCAGTCTGATCACCCTTGGCAAACCCCCTGGCCAAGTCAGGGTTATCTGTCATAAAATTGAGAAAGATTTCGTCTTGATTCGCATTCTTATGCTTGCCCCTTAAATTAATGGTTTCAATTAATAAAACTAAAAGGCGAATTTTAATTATACCGAATTACTTACATGTTTGGCTTGTTTCAATAATAAACACTCTTTGGAAACAGCTGACAGAGTTGCCAACGCTCGAAGTCATAATTTGGCAACTTTGCCGCTAATATTTTCACTATTCAAAAACTTGATTGTGGTTTTGTCTTGTATTTCCTTAAATTATTTAAAACCATTACTAACCCCAAACTAAAAATCATTAAGCTTGTATGTGAAGTTTAAGCATTGTTTCGTATGTTTTTATGTTCCGTAGTCTACTTGGGCAACTCTAGCAATACTTTCGGTTATCGATAGCTATGTATCGATATATACCATGGCCAAATCGCAAATTGTTGTTGTCAAAAAGGCATTTTGCTGTTTGTGCAATTATGGGAGGGTTAGGAAAAAATTGTTTAACACAAGAGTTTAATCCAAATTGTATAAGAGGAGTCCACAAACACAATCTAAACAAGTAAGACCGTTCAGTCGAGTAGCCCGACTTAATATACGACAATGACAACGAGAGCGTAAGTTAAAGTCGGCTCTAACCGACTTCGATAAACCGTTAGTCATAAAAAAACATGTTTAAAGTGCTCCTGCGTTCCTTAGGGTGACCATCCGAAAAGTATGCAACATTTTTTAGGGTGGGTGGGGGGTGGCGGGGGGGCTTGGTTCGCTTTTGCTCATAACTTCAACCGTTCATCCGATTTTATATCCGACAAATCATTATTTTGCTAATTACTAACTATCTCTAGAAAGTACGAATCGTCTATCTTAAAACGTGGGAGATATAACGATTTCCAAATTGCGGGGGCGCAATAAAGAAACATTGTCCCATACAGTCAAACCTCATCTTACCATCTCTGAGATCACGCGTTCATGCAAACAGACGGACGACGGACAGACAGACGACCTAAACGACCGGCATTGAGCTGATCAAAAATATACTTTATAGGGTCGGAGATGTTTCCTTCCCCTGTTAAACATTTGCACAACTTCTATCCCCTTTTACCCATTTTTAATGGGTACAGGGTAAAATAGTCAATGAATGTTAAAAAAATGGTTCATAGGACAGCATCTTATCTCTAGCGACAATTTTCATTTACTTTTCATTTCACGGACTCATACGTCGCCGGTTTTAAATCGGCGAAATTTTGCGATTTGCGAATTTTGGAGCAACTACTTTTGCGATTTAGTGACCAAATCATAAAATTTTTGCGAAAGCGAAAATGGGAGCATGGCTGATAATGTCGGTTATTTTTAAAATAATTCCAAAAGACTTCATTATCCACATTCCAAATATAAATTAAAAGTCATGTGTTTGGGGGCTGGTCATTGTTAGCCATGACCATTAATCTTGCCAAGAAGGTAATTGCTTAGCAATTACCCTTTTCTAACTGCCAAGCCAGGCATTCCAACCCATTCTCTGGCAAATTCGTGGCTCCGCCGTTGGAGCTGCTTATATCTCTGTGCCACCGGTTTTGCTGTGGTTACATTTCAGCGGATGTCCCACGCAATGCCGCCGGCAACAGCTGCATCAGTCTCTCTCTTTCTCCTATGTACGACAATGTCGGTACATAACACGACCCGCGAACTCTCCGGCTCCATTTACGGGTCTGGTTTCAGCTCCAGTTTTGGCCCCAAAACGTGGCCCGTCGTCATGCTGCGCCTGCATTGTGTTAATGCTTTTTGTTAAGCTACAACAAGGAGGAGCTGTAGCAGCAACGGGGGAGCGGCTCCATTGTGCAGTTTTGCCAGTTTTGCAGCGTGTGTCGCTTTTTGCAAATGTTTGCTACACACAAACAGCAAAACGAGCATAGACACACACACATGTAAAGAGCGTGCAAAAACAGCCACATCAGCAAAAACAACAACAACAACATGAACACGCCGGAAAAAGGGAAGCACTTGAGGAATACTTTAAAATTAGGAGCACGGGTATATGAAATGATGCAGCCTATTGCATTCATGGTTTGCCCTGTGGGCTGGCTGTGCAGATGATTATGGTGAACCTGTAAGGTTGCCGCAATTTCGACAGAAAATTAACCAGGTTGTATAACTTTTTCTGCAATTAAATTAAGAAGTCAGCCAGAGAAAACTGGAGAAGAGAAATAAGTTGAGAACTAAGTAAGAAAATTATTTAATTCGTGTGAAAAAGATGGCAAGGATAAGGGCTTCAGTAAAATGCTTGCGATTGCTTGCCACTTTGGGCCCCTTGCGTTAGCATATTTACTCCCTGCGCCAATTGTGTGAACAGAATACTTTTCAGCAGAGTCGAAATCTTCAACTTGGCTTCAAATGTCCGTATCTCGCAAATGAAGGAGCGAATTAATTGTAAATAAAGTTAATTTTGTTGCATTACAACCGTAATCTATATAAGCAGAGCTTCAAAAGCGAGAGCGTAAAGTATATTGGCTCTTACTGTGGAAGCGTTTTGAGATGAAATTGGAATTTAAAACAATTAATAAAACAATAAATCAATCCTATTTTTTGTGTGTTTCATCCAAGCACAAGTTAATTCATCTAAAATCTGTTTTTGAACTACACTCAAAGAAAGAACCAAGCCGATCGTAGCTTGATATCAAGCAGTTTTGATATCAAAAGTACGATAAGATGGAATATTCTTGGATGCAAGCCGAAAATACTAAAATCAAGCACGAATTTCTGAGCCGTTCGAATACAAGATTAATTGTCTTTTCCTATGCAAATTTTAATTCTAAGAAATCAAGAAGAAAAAATATAAATTAAATTAGATTTCTCTGGGTGTATGAAATTAACTTTCAAATTGGAGATTACATCATCTCCGATTGGTAAATTTGACAATCATGATTGCTGAGCTGACCGATTAACGATTGCTCAGCCAACTGTTCACAGAAAACTGCAAGTAAACTGACTAACTGACAGCGCTAAAAGCAAAAAAAAAAACTTTTGCACCAAATGAATTATTAAAACATTAATTCAGTTTCGCTGTTTTTTTGTGAGAATGAAGACTCTTATATGGGAATAATTGCTGATCTGCTCTGCGAGCCACCACCCATTCATAGCCGCTATTGGGAAATCGAAAACTGAAAAGACATCACATTCGCTCAAAATCTTTCTATGAGGACACAGTTCCCAGGTATAAAATGGACCAATTCAAGCAACATTTCAGGATGTCACGCACAACTTTCGAGGTGCGGTTTATATACTTAAACATGTTCTATTCACATTGCAAGATAATTGAGTTCTACACTCAGAAAATTATTATTCTATATTTAAGAAACCATTTAATGGCATTCGTTTACACACACTAATGTCCATTCGCAATGCCTGAAGAATGTAGATGTATTGAGCAAGTTTTGGTTTTGTCTTGACATACGTTACACCATGTAACCGATTAAAGGATTGTATAAAATATAGTCAATGTTAAAAGCACCTCAAATATAAATTAAAAACATAAATAAAAACATCAAACATATAATCAACTTTTTAACAATTAGAAAGGTCGCCCACCAACAACTTCATAAAAAGCAAGTTCTTTGACTTATTCTTCAATACCAAGGAGCTGGTCAGGGAAAAAGACGATTCATATAAAAAAGCTACCAGCTATGCAACAAGGACTTGGCTAATACTTCCATCATAAAGACAGGCGAATATTTGAATTCAATTAAACAACATAATAATACTCAAAAGGCATTATATTTGTTTTCTGGGTGCTTGAAATTTTTTTTTTTTGTCGTTTTAAGGGATTTAAAGCAGGGTTTGTCAAGAAGAGCGACGGCAAACAAAAAGCCGCGCAAGCCAGACCCGGCTAGCGACTGAAAAGCAATTTGCGCTCTTGGCACAAACCGCAGCTCGTGTCGGTGTGAACAGCGAAATGCGGTCCCTGCGGGCCAGGCGTGGCCTTCGCTGATTTAAAGACATCCGACATCCGACTCGTTTAAGTGTCTTGAAACATTCTTAATGCGCTTTTTTATATTCTTTGACATCGGTCATCCATGGTATTTTATCGCGGTTCTGTATTAGCAAATTCAAAGTTCTGCAGTCATCTAATTTTTTGTTTTGAATCACTATTTATAAGTATTTACCGGTTCTATCGAGATCCTTGAGCTAGATCCGTGATGGTCGGGGACCTAATGTTTAATGATTGTCATCCGATATTACCAACCCCTGGTAAAATCGATATATAGCTAATTACTATGTGGATATGTCTTAAAGGTACGAACAGTATACCTAAGCAATTGCGTAAGATATGAGGAATTTTCGAACTGCGTGAAAGGCAAAAAACTGAAAGTTCTTTTTTTCTGAAAATTTGTAGCCCAGAATCTAAAATACTTTAAGAAGCTCAGCTATTCAACCCAAATATTTATTTAATTTCATTTTTAAGGGAAGTTCAATTTGTAGTTACAGTGTTCCAAATGTTATTGATTTCGTGTGTCCAAATGTTAAATCAGTTATTTGTAGCGACCTGATCTTCTTAAGTCCTAATGTTTGGATGTGCTGGCTCAAGGTCATATGACCTTTTCATAGAAGAATCCGTACCAATATCAACATGAGGGCAGACATATTATGAAGAGACGTCAGTTGTAGGAGATGGACGAAATCCAATGTTGTGGCACCCGATAACAATTCGAAAGATTGCTGACCCTTAAGAGAAAGTTAGAAGAACTATTCATCGCTGGAACAATGGAAGCCTTTTTGCGTTCAGCATTTTCCAATGTTTATTGAAATACATTTTTTCTTTAATTTTATAATCGTATTCGCGTGCTTATAGGGAACAGGAGTAAGCTAGACGGGATTAGGATAGGTAGACTACAGTATAGGGGCAGGACTGAAATGTAAAGTTGAGATGAATCCGCTAGGCTTTGTTGGTTATGTTTTCACCAAGCTGTTAGAACGCCCACCCTACCATGATCCATTAGGGCCGAGAATAGATTAGAAACAGAAAAGGATCCCTCCAACAAAGCTTCTCGCTCAATACCCCATTTCATTACGCTGCATGGTTTCCCCCAAAAACAAGATACTCTAAAACATATTCATTTCAAAGTTAATTATATTATAAAACTTCATAATTCGACGGTACTAAGTGTATCGATAAGGAGACTATGTTTTATGTAAACCTAAGAGGCATAATATATAAAAGGGTATGATATGAGGACTATAAAGAAAATATATAGAAACTTAAGCTACAATATTAGAGAAATGGGAATGCGACTTCATTGTTTGAATGAGCATTAGGCAAAGTATATGAAGGTAAACTCTTATTCAACGAAAAATTAAGCAATACGACTTAAATTTATGAAAGAAATTTAAAGTTCGTTCATCCCATGATGGACAGAGTTTGGATTCTCAACGGCAAATTTCATTTGTAAATTGAATATGAATGGCAATTTAATTCAGGATGGTTATACGCTATGAAATTAGACGGATTGTGATTTGATCCGCATCATACTGTTTTAGCAAGCCCAAAGTTAATTAAAGCAAAGCACTTACGGAAAGGTTTTCCTCCCACGCAGAAAGATCTTTCGTTGTGTAAGCCGGTACTGGAAAAATGATGATTTGGTGATGCTTAAAGGACATGAGGTATGTCGATTAACACTGTAAATTAATAAAAAATTGGTTCATATTCATTTCCTTATGTCCATATGTATGAATTCCCTTTTGGCAAAACAGGTATGCGACTCGTGTTGCCGGATTAGATTAGAATTTCGTATTAAATCACTTTTCACAACAAAATAATTAAACTCTGTACCACTACATAGTATTCATAATCGGTCTTAAACTTTGATTCATGACACTAAAATAATATCCATTAGCTGGGCAGGATGTATGTACACCATGTGGTCGTAACCTCTATATATCCGATGTCGTGTAGGCAGGGACCACTGTAGAGCGACGGATGACGGATATAACCTCAATAGACCCAACATGTCATAGGCACCATATGGTGGCAGAACACATCAGCTATGAGTGAGGTGGCCTTCAAGCTTCCACCTCTGGAGGAAGATAATAATGGCCCACTTAGGTTAGGCACGATTGGTGCGAAAATGCAAGTTCGATCCCAACGAGGTCTGGTCAGACACAACACCTATGTAAAACGCGCTAGAAACCATGTGCGGGACATATGACAAAGCCAGGGGTCTGGTATAGCCAACAGCAACTACCAGTCCTCGATTCCGGGAGCACCCTGGAACGAGTTTATATAGAGCACTGCACGCAGGGGGAAACTTAGAGCGTCAGCAGTGGCTCATGGACGAGGTACTTATTAGATGTAATGCAGTTTTCCTACATGGAACTAGTGGTGCCAACCTAGATTGGAATTTAAACATTCATAGGCCAGGGTCAGCTTTAAAAATTAACAATATTTACCCCAGAGGGGATGACACCACCGACGTTATGTATGCATTCCACCAGCAGTTTGGATTTTGTCCAACAGAAAGCCTGAACCAAGGTACTGTACGGAGTAGGACACTGAGAAGGCTGTGTGCCTGACCGAGATCTATATATAAACAAGAGAGAAAGTCGGTCAAACTCGACTATAATATACTCTGTACCTAGAGTATGAGCTGAATGCAGTGCTGCTGCTGCGCTCATCTCTGCGTTTCTCCCTCTTCCTTTTACACAATACTCACAATGGGTTTCTTTGTCTTATTATTGACAAAAACTTCACAATTCTAGTGTGACGCTACTAACACATTCACAGATACTTATGTATAAGCGTGGATAGCTAGGTTAGGTTAAACACTTTTATGATCTCAGCGAAAGGTTTTAATTGCACAACTGCACACTTTGACGGCCACGAGGAGAAAAGATCGAAGTGGCTGCCTCACGGACTCAAGAAATCAGTGTTCATGCGAATTTTCTTTTCAGCTTGCTTTCCTTTACACACAATTCGGAGAATAAGAAGCGACAATCAGCTGGCGATCTAGTTGGGGCTGCCAACTTGAAGCCAAGTATTCAGTCGAACAGAAGCTGACTGATGTGTTAAAGCAAGCAGTGCAAAACTGAAAATCGTTATTTTTGAAAAAATAGAGAAAAGAAACTAAAATTACAATCAATTTCAAAATCACTTGCAGGAACACCCCTTAATGATAGAAATTAATGATACTAGTTTCAATTCGATATTGATACAAATTTTTTTGGGTGTAGCTGTCCAAGTTGAGAGTTGAGCAAAGAGCTTAAAAATTTCTGTAAATTTGTTTATAATTGTAAATAAAGTTTATGCCAATAAAAAAGTAAAATATGACAGAGCTCAATCTACCCTTGTCGTTCAGAGCAAGAATTTAAAAAGTTTAAGGGTGTCGGAAGTGAGTTTTTCTATGGATTGCAAGCTTCTAGGCAATGTAAATAAACATTTCCCCAAGTAATTAAAACTTTATACTTTATCAAACTTATTGACAGCTAACAATGTTTATTAATTGGTTCAATGCTTATCTCTAAATCCATCTTGTCCATCAACATGGCGTATGCGTAATTTGCATTCAAACTCTTATGAAGCTTTGCGTGTCCGGTGGAAAATGTGAAAAATGAAAAACTTGCAAACATGAAAAGAACATAATTTATTGTTTATAGCCAGTTTGCACTAGGCACACAATCACCTCAACTTCCTTGCAGCAAAACTTGGGGCCCAAAAGGTTTTTACACAGAGGGAAAATCGAACAGGCCTTGATTTTAAACGAAATTAATTTGGAAACTCTGGTTTGGCTCACACCTTTCGTGGTTTATGTGCATTTTCTTTTTTCCGCTGCTCTGCATACACCTGGAGCTGGTTTGTTTCAACCCACAAGGAGAACAAGGAGAAGAAAATAAATTAATAATTCATAGTCATTTTTTTGTAACAGTGCACACAGAATCCGCTGCCGGGCAGGCTTGGTACATGTTTGTCCTGGCTGTGCGAGAGGGCAAAGAAATTATGTGGAAACGCAAAAGATAAAACAGCCGAAAACAAAGCAAACGGCGATCGAGGAAATGCAACAGAAATGAGAATTTATGCTTATGAAAATATTTTTGCTCTGTTGCTTATGAATATGCATGCGAGATGAATGGCAGAGCCAGGATGGGGATAGGAATGGGGATGGGGATGTGGCTAGGCTCCCGTAGGTGTGTATTTATTAGCAGGCTGTGCCACAGGAAGTTGCTAATGTGCTTGCCGCTTTGACTGAGGCCATAACGGGCTAATGGGGCTGTCATTTGTCTGCCAGGAGGCCAAGCTGGCTAAGCTTAACTTTACCCTCATTATGCACAAAAAATATCCTTGAAAGCTTGGACAAAAAAGCTCGACAAAGCTGAAAGCTGGCTGGCAAAGCTGTGAGCTTTAAGCTCGTCCCTTGTATGGCAGAAATTATGGTTTAGTTTTATGGCTTTAACTTTTTGGGGTACTTTTCAATGGCGGGAATTGTCTTCGAAGGAAATTATTTTCTTCAAATTTTTGCGCACTTTTTTTTTTGTTTCTGTTTCTGGCGGTTCTTGAAATACGTATTTAATAATTCAAAGACGACTGCTATAAAATCTCAGCGGGTGTCCATATTTCAGGGCGGTAATTTCATATTGTTCGTTTGGGTTTGTTTGAACTGTGACTGGGCTGGGACAGGGAGGCCTGCCGGGCGGGCAGGTGGCTCCCAATTTTACTTCCTTCGGCTTTGTTAATGTGAAGGTTTACTTAGCCAGCGCTATTTTGCTTTAAGGTTATTGAGTTGCTGAGCTTCCTGGGGGAAATTAACCTCTTGCCTGCTGCGCGGCCGATTGCCACACTCTCTCTCTATATCCTTGTTTAGCTAGCTGGTGATATGGATCAAACGATTTTGTTTGCAGATTAAACTACACGGTCCGACTACAGCCCCAGCTGCCAATTGCAATTGCAGCCCCAAAAACCGGCATCGCGTGTCGCATGCGAGAAAATGACAGCAAAAACATTTCGCAATTGCTGCAAAATGCCTGGCACTTTGCACTTTTGTGCCACGTTCAAACTTAAATTACAACTCCGAACCACCAAAAAACAAACATTTCTGGTTAGGCCATTCAAATAGTGTGCCAGTGCCAGCCAGTGCCAGGCCATTCATTACTCGCACTTTGATTTTAAAGCCACTCGGCAAATCATTTAAATCACTTAAATCACCTAAATCTCTCTTTGTGCAAAAGTCGTGGCCAACTTAAATCTTTGCCAGGCAAAGCAAATCGCATGATAAATGTTTTTCAAAGCCTTCACACTCGCTGAAATGTATGCAAAAGCGAAAAGGCAAAGGGGAGGGTATATGCGCTTTCGGTTATGTTTTGTCAAAAGCGACATCAGCATATTTTTTGGGATAAGCCACATAAATCTCGTTTGGGTAATCAAGTGAAAGGATGACGCGATTTCAAATTGATATCAAAATTTGAATATTTGAAAGTTGTGGAATTTCTGTATTCGGTTCAACTATGTGAAAGCAGGTGAAGGCTGTACACTGTACACAGTGGCCTCTGGAATCATAACATTTGAACAAATAAACATAATTGATTGTTTTGAAACTCATCTAACCTAACATTTGTCATATGGTTGGTCGACTTTTACAGTTGCTAGATGTACATAAAGTGAATTTTCCTTAATTCTGTGATCAATTTAGACATTTTTAGTGAAATTTTATTTGCATTCTAGTCTTAATTTATTTGTCCAGATTTCGGCAGTGCAAACGAAAACGAAGATTGAAACCTAAAAGTCAGCCTCTCTCAATTCCAACTGTTCCATTTTCGATCGTTTCGCTTGGACTTGTGGTTCTCTCTTGTTTATCTAGTTCCATTCTTGCATTGGGGTTTGCAAAAGAAAAAGAGCAATTTCATTCGGAATTGAGAACACGAAAATGAAACCGAAGCGGAATTGCGATTGATTTTCTTTTCATAAAGTAGTGCAATTGAGAACATGCCTAATAATCTAGTTCATCATTTTATTAGTTGGTTATGGTCTTAAGTACAGCCCAATTTACTCTCAAAATAAGTCCAAAATATTCTTCATCGAAGTTTAATAAATTCTGAAGTCAACCCAAAGCAATTTTGAAACAAAATAATACCTAAAAATAAAGTACAAATTGTACTTTAATTTGAGCCTTTAAAATTCTTAAGTTTTCCCAATTTGATCTTGAAACATGGTCTCTGTATCGAAATCCAGAGGAAATACATTAACCTAAGGCCAAGATGTTTATACCAGAGTCCGGCACTTTGTTATCTACTGTGTATAAGACACTGCTCTGACTCAGCGACATCAGACAGAAAGTATGCGAGTTTATACTGCTCTCTTTTGCAGCAACAAAGAAGTGCTAAATGAGCGCGATCTCGCGTGGCTAAAACAAACACACACGCAAGTGTGTTTTGCCGGCCCCTGGTTTATACTGTGCGCCAGAATTCTACCCTCTCTCCATACCCAAAGTGTTAGAACCATTAGGGAATTTCAAAAAGGTTCAACCTAAAATAATTCAGACTTCGAAAAAAAAGTGTAAGTGTCGTTATTACTCACGAGGCATTGATGTGAAAACTGATGCCAGTCATTGTGTAATAAATGTTTATTCACTTGAAAAGTGTATTATAATTTTGCGAGAAGTTTGCAATGCATAGAAGGAATCATCTCCGACCACATAAAGTATATATATTCCTGATCCATGACGAGCTGAGTCGATTAAGCTTTGTCCGTCCGTCTGTCCGTCTGTCTGTTTCTACGCGAACTAGTTCCTCGTTTTGGAGCTATCGAGCTGAAACTTTGCACCGAGTCTTCTTTACTGCCGCTGCTAATATGTCGGAACCGACCGGATCGGATGACTACTTCTTGTAGCTGCCATACAAATGTTCGCTCGGAAAATGGGTTTTAGTAAGAAAAACTGTTTTGTTCTTAATATTACTGCTCTCAAACACGGTCATGGGTAATATGTAATGTTTTTAAGCTGATCTGCGAAGTTTGGTCGAAGTCGCTAACCGTTGAGACAAGCTATTTCAAGTGTATCAAAACTTTTTTTTTTCGAGAAAATTTTATTTTGCCCTTCTGTTTAGTCACTCTTCAGTCACTGAACCTCTTTTTCCTCCTCTCCTTTCATAACCTCTTTCTCAATGTCTTGCATCACCTCTTGCATCACATCTTTCATCTCCTCAAATTGTCACCTCTTTCGTCACCTCTTTCATCACCTCTTTCATCTCCTCTTTCATCACCTTTTTATCACCTTTTTTTATTAACTCCTTCATCACCTCTTTCATCACCTTTTTCATTAATTCCTTCATCACTCTTTCATCACCTCTAACATCACCTTTTTCGTCAATTCCTTTCATCACCTCTTACATCACCTTTTTGTCCATTTTTCATCACCTATTTCATCACCTTAAATATCACCTTTTCATCATTTTCATAAATTCTTTCATCGCCTCTTTCATCACCTTCTTACATCACCATTTTCATCAATTCTTTCATCACCTCTTTCATAGCCCTTTTTATCACCTCTTTCTTCGGCTTTTAATCCCCCTTTCCCCCTTATTCCACCCTCTTTTCCCATCTTCTTCCGTCCTCTTTCACCCCGCTTTCCCCAGCGTCACGTGACGCTGAAATCAATTTTTACTCCTACTTAAGTCTTTCGTACCGAAATTAAAAGATGCTTCATTACTAAATATCTTTAGAAGGAACAAACCACCTATTAGCTTTAGGAGATATGTCATTTTGGATGTGAAACATCTTTAGTTCCGTACGGTACGATTTCAGTAAAGTAAAATTTTGATTTTAGGTATAACAACATATTTTTGTGTTGTTTTTTTGTGTTTTGCCAGGGGGGGAGAGGGGAGAAAAGGGGGGGAAAAGGGAGAGAAAGGGGAAAGAAAGTGGAGTGAAAAAAACAGTGACTTGACAGTTACTTGAATGACTTGAGCTTGCAGTGACTAAACAGTGACTTGATAGTCACTTAACAGTAACTAAACAGTGTCTTCACAGTGACTAAAGTGACTAAACAATGACTACACAGTGACTTAACAGTGACTAAACAGTGACTTCACAGCGACCTGAACAGTGACTTGACAGTGACTAAACAGTGACTAACCAGTGACTAGACAGTAACTTAACAGTGACTGAATTAAGAGTGACTAAACAAGTGATAATATGACTCGACTATAATAGTGACTCAACAGTGACTTGATTTCACAGTGACTAAACAGTGACTTGACAGTGACTCAATAGTGACTTAACAGTTCTGAACAGTCCTTAAAAATAGCCCTTAAACAGCCCAGGGGTGTCGGAAAGTAATAAGACTGAGTCGTTTAAAAATAAATTTATTGAGCCAATCGTTACCGCGCTGACAGCGCAATTTTCAAGCATTCAAGGCGTTAATGAAGGCATTCTCCGGTCTAGCCTTGAGAGCCGCGGTGCATGCTGCTTGGATCCCCTCTGTCGTCTCAAAATTATTGCCTTTTATCGGCTTTTTTAGGCGAGGAAACAAAAAAAGGTGTAGTGTCGAAAACACTCACGAGGCTTTGAAACTAACAATGCAGTAGTTTTAGGTCTATAGCACATTAGTAATCTGGGAGACACTAACCAGGATGAATCTCCATATAAGATCTATGGGTTCTGTGATTCTTTATTTTCCATGAAGTCTGTTATTGTTGCTAAATTCATTGATAATGTTGATGTTTCACCCTGGATAGCTAAGTAGGAGCAAGTCACTCCCAGAAACCCACCTAGATCTCACAAAGGTCATGCCCAGATCCCACCAAGATCCCACACAGATTCCGCTCCCAGATACCATACAAATCCCACCCAAATCCAACTCACATCCCGCCCAGATCCCTCCAAGCTCCCACCTAGATTCCACCCAAATCACATCCGCATCGCACCCAGAACCCTCCCAGTTCCCACTTAGATCTCGCACAGATACTACCCAGATCCCACTAGACTGCACGCAGATCCCATGCAGATCCCACTAAGATCCCACCTAAATCCCAACCAGATCCCATTCAGTTCCCTCAAATCCCCCACATCCCACAGATACCCAGATAGGTTAGGTTAAATTAGGTTGCGATGATTGATGATTTCATATTGTGAGGCCCATTGTGGTACCAAATATAACCCTTTCTACGTTGTGATCGTAGAGGGGAGGTCTTCCCCGTTATACCATTTTGAAAGTAGCACGAATTTAAGCAGTGAGTTAATCTCTATTTCAAATTTCGACAGATCGGTTAGGAAGGGACGACCCAAAGTTGTAAGCCGTCTTCTGCTGAGAGCTGGACAATAACAGAAGAGGTGTTGTACACTCTCCTCCTCATCCCCCACCCAGATAACAACACAAAAAATGAATGACTTCAGCGTCACGTGACGCTGGATCAAATTACTCTACTAAAATCGGTTGTAGCGAAATTAACCCTCGGCCACGCCCATGGCTCTGGCCAGGCATATTCTGTTTTGAGCATTAATTTAATTACTTATAATTGAGATATCGGAACGAGCTTCCAGGTACCCTCCTAAAATTTTATTGGCTTTCGATTTATGCAAAAAAATTCAAAAAAGTCCTTCAGACAGGACGAAAAATGAGGATATAAAAGTATACCTTAGTTCACGCACACATGGTGCCTGGCGAGACCCCTATGTATTTTGTATGGAAATGTATGGAATACAGTGTGTTTTGATGATTATATCTGAGTTTTACCTCTCTTTATTACATATTCTGTCTCGCATGCCACATATGTTCACATAGAACACACGCACGCATGTATTTACATGCATACATGTGTGTGTTGTTACTATCGAGCGTCTTTTCTTGTTGTGTATGAGCAATGAAAGTCGAATGTACGAAGCTTATATATATGATATATGGAGATTTTCTCAATGAATCTTGCCCGATATTATGAGCCATATGAAAATGTAACCGTCGATGAGCAGTTGTTTCCATATCGTGGCCGAACTAAATTTACACAATATATTCCATCAAAGCCAGCAAAATATGGAATAAATGTATAGTGGGCATGCGATTCGAAAACAAAATTTCCCCCTGCAATGAAAATTATACACTGGAAGAAGAATGAGCACAGAGAGAGGTGAGTCAAGGCGAAAATGTGTTGATGCATTTTGCAAATCGTTACACCAATAGCGGCAGAACAATGGTAGCCGATAATTTTTCACAACATTGGACGGTACTAAACGTTTGGCTGCAATTGGCATCGCATTTGTTGGCACTATTCGTTCAAACAAAAAGATGTCTTCCAAAAGAAGTGAAGAAGAATGACAAACGGCCAGTCCTTTCATCTGTGTTTGGTTTCTATGAAAACCTTGTTGCACTTGCAGTTATGTGCTAAAAAGAAGTGAGACAGTAAATTTACTATCAACCGTTCATTACACAAAGAATATTGAAGGCGAAGAATTGAAACCCGAAGCGATTTTGTTTTATAATTCGACTAAGGCTGGCGTTGATTCTATGGATCAAATGGTGCATTATACAACAAAACGGCCAACCAGACGCTGGACGTAGCTTTTTCTGTAACATTATTGATGCAATGGCATTGGCAACGTATATCATTGCAAAGAAAATGGAGGCACCACTAAAAAGACGGAAGACGCACATTTTTGAACACGCTTTCCAAAACATTGGTTCTCGCAAACGTTGAAAATCGCATGAATAATCCACACATTTCTCGCTACAGCCTACGACTCGTATGGCTTTTGAATCGTTTTTCGGCAGAGAAATAAATATTCCTGTTAGTATTTGTTGCTAACCGTAGTGGTCCTGATACACTCACTGGCCGAAAAAGATTGTCGTATTTGTTTACAACAAGGCGATAAGTACGTCGCAAAACTCGTTTTTTCTGCTGCAAATGTAATAATGCTGTCTGCCAGCAACACTCAAAATCGAATATACATGCATCTGCCAGCAACACTCAAAAATCGATTATACATGCATCTCATGTCTTTCTTCAAATACATAAAGATATTTCGTATCATATTTCACAATAAAACCCATTAGCATTCCATTTCTTTTGTTCAAACATATTTCTTTTGGCTTATAAAAAATGAATTCTACATTTCGAAATTTTTCCGAGTATATTTTTCCTCCTACAAAAAGGTAGCTGATTCTATGTCAAAAACGAAATAAAAAGGTAAGAAATAAAAATTAATTACCTACGTGAGCTAAAAATTCAATAGCTTGAACCCTTATTCTCCATACAAATGCATTTTCAAATACATAGGGGTCTGGCCAGGCACCATGTGCGTTTGAAATATGTGCGTGGCCGAGAGTTAAAATATAATTTAAAAATATTTAAGAAAAGTTCAGGCACAGCTGCCCCACCTGGCTTCCGCTGGCTACGCCCTTGGTCCAGCATTAGATATGTTATCAATTAATGGCCCTTCTAACCATTCCTAGTTAGTTTCTTCAAATTTCTTAAGGATTCGGTGGTATTATCTCCATGTACTGACCAACGACGAATTGAAATTGCTTAATTGTGTGCCTTTTTTAAGATACTGTTGATCACTGAATTTAGCTTTATCTATAACATTCACCAAATATGTAGTTTTCCAGTGTAGTGTTCGTTTTACCAACTACAATGGACCTAAAGAAATGATTTTCCATAAAAAGTTGGAAAAATTTTTGGAACATTTCACGATCACAAAGACTCTTATTAATTTATAAAAATTGGAACTAGCTTAAATCCGTTTGAATTCTTGTTTCGAGAATTGACCTAACGAAAAACGCATTGGAGTACAAAATCTCAGTAATCCTCACTTGAAATTGGGATTAAACGCCGCTAAATCGGCCATTTCGTCCACTTTGAAGCGCCCTGATAAGCATTCGCTGTAAGTTGCCGAGTGTGTTCGGCCCCCTGGGGTTCTTGGTGTATGGAAAATAATTTTGTTTTTACTTCCTGTTGCATGCTCTCCAATCGGTAGTATTTTTTTTATGTGTTTCAAGACAATGAAAACTGGAAAAGAAACCTTTTTGTTTTGGCATTCATCACATCTCCATACTCATTAAAAGCAAGACAAGCTAATTAATAATTAGGTTTTTCTATCATTATCAATCAATGAGTTCTTAATATCAATTCACCGGCAAATGAAACATATTCATTATCATAATGGAAACTCCAACCTTTGACCTAAGCCAATATCTTCTAGTTTCACCAATTCACACCTAACCCAACTGCTCAACTAATCCAAACTTTTAATAACTGTAACACACACATGTGCATGTAGCCTTGGCTTATTTATAATTCAACATAATTTCAGGGCATTTGTAAATTCAATTACTTCCTTGTTTGCTACTTCCAGGCGGCAAGTTTTGTCATTTGCTTTGCTTGTCTTTCGGTTTTGCATTGTATATTTAATAAAATCTTTTGCATTTCTTATGTGTCTCTAAGTGTCAGCGAACAACTAATTTGATTTATGACCCACAAAGTTATGCCCCAATAATATCGAAAATAAAGTTTTTCCTTCTTCATGCTCTGTGATTATCTAGTCTGCAGGATAACGATGACTAAGGCCCTTTAAATGTTGAAAGATGTCATTGTTTTTGTGCCGAAAGTTATGCGAGAGCAATCCATGAGTTATGCATATGGGGGGTGATGCGATTGGGCCTTAATTCCGGATAATCAATGGACAAAATGTGAGCTGGCAATCAATCAATTGCTTTGCCTCCGCCACTGACTCCCCCTCCCCGTGTCACCCGGCTGAAGTGCTAATTAGCAAATTAAAAATGTGTAAAGTTTTTCTCATGTATTTTAAACGTTTATTTTGCTGCAGCACGAAAAACTCATTAGTAATTAAATATTTTCCGGCGCGACTACGCCCCGTAGTTTCTTAACACTCGTGTTGCTGCTGCCCCTGTCGCTGTCGTCGACATCGTTGTCGTCGTCGTCCTCGTGTTCGCACAGCCAGCACTTCCGCTGGCTCCTTCTGATGACGCACACACACACACACACAGACATACGCACTTTTTTTGGCCCGAACCGGGAGCGGGGTGGGGTTGTGTGCGTATTACGACCGTAAACAAGTCTATGAGAATGACTATGGCTCCTACTGGGCTGCCGCTGTAGCCCTGAGCATGATTTGTTACTGACAGCGTCTCAGGCAGCAGCAGCAGCAGCCGAGCATCGTCCCAGCGTCGAGCTGAGGCTGAGTTTGATTTATTTCCCAGTGTACAATTTATGAGTGAAGGTGAAGCAAAAACAACACCCAGCCGAGACCAAGATACAAGCGAACCGGACCGGTTTGCACTTGCAAACTCATTGAGCTGCTGCTGAAGTCCAATGGGTTATGGTTATGGTTAAGGCGGGGGTGCCAGATCCAGCGCGTGCTTAAGATACGCAAAATTCCCCAAAGACTTCAAATGCCTTGGGTATAGGCCTTGTTCGCCCACTCTGCTCAAAGTATGATGGATGTGGCCCACATTTTGGGGCGTTGCGGCTGCAGTATGTCCCATTCCCATTAACGACTCCGGGCGGCTTTTATATCAATTACGAGTATCACCTCATGCAAAATTCAGCCATTTCTGTTGTCTGTATAGAAAAATGCTAAAAGAAAAGACGGCTCAGCCTCGAACGTTCACTCACTGTGAGTGTTTAAATGGGCCTACGGAATACTGAGAAAGTTGTGTCATTCCTCGACTTGCAAAAGTGTTGCCTACTTTTGCGGGCTTTAATGGGTTTGGCCATGTTGCTGCCATTGAAAGTAAGCGGTGCATCAAATGTTTCAATTAAGCTTACCCCAGTTTCCAGCAACAGGTTGAGAAACTTTATTATTGCAAATTGAAAAGAACTTTTGTTTATTTTCCAAAGCCATCGCTTATATGGTAGCTTGTCAACATAACGAATGCGTTTAAGTGATTTTACAACTTACTTGTTTGAGAGGTCCATTAATGTTTTATAAGAGGTAGGTGAACCACTGGTGGTTCAATTGAATTGACTTTTCCAGTCCACACACCAGTTATTTTCCTTTGAAACCAAATTCATAATGTGTGTAGACAACTGAGGACTTCTTTCTTCGCACTTTCTATCAACTGTGTACTTACCCTTCGCATAAACTATTATGCCCGAACGACAGAAAATCCCTTTCGACACATATAATATCATATAATTAGAAACACTTTGGTTTTGCTTTGATGTTCAAGAGCTGTAGGAAACTGTTTCTATTTAAATGAAACCCTCTGACATAAGGAATTGTCTGTCTTTAAAACATAAATAATAAACATAAATATTAGGGGTGAACGTTTTACGTTTATGCTGTTCTCAATTTCAACTGATTTGGTTACGTTTGGCCTTTTCGAACTCGACTGGCTGTAGGTTATCTTATGTTTCTGTGGAAAATATTAACTCTGAAATTTGATATATTTGTATGATTGAAATCTTGAATTTTTTCCAGCTTACGGTAAACTTAGGTTTCTTTCGGTTGTGGGCTTGTATTTACCTCCTATTGACACAGCTTCCAGTCCGGTTTCTACTTACAATT